>JAPPVO010003587.1:0-29388 GCA_030407325.1 Camellia japonica | reverse complement strand
CAGAAGTTGAAAATCAACTTGGTAAAACCATTAAAATGGTTAGAAGTGATAGGGGTGGTGAATATGATGCACCATTAAATGAATTTTGTACTCAACATGGAATTATTCACCAAACTACAGCACCTTATTCCCCACAGCAAAATGGAATTGCTAAAAAGAAGAATAGAACCCTAAAAGAAATGATGAATGCCATGTTACTAAGTTCAAGCTTACCACAGAACTTGTGGGGGGAAGCAATATTGTCTGTTAATTATGTTCTTAACAGAATACCCCACAAGAAAACCAACAGCACTCCTTATGAATTGTGGAAAGGTCGACCACCTTCCTACAAATACTTAAAAGTGTGGAGGTGTTTGGCAAAAGTTGAAGTTCCTGTTCCTAAAAAGACTAAGATTGGACCAAAAACAGTAGATTGTGTGTTTATTGGTTATGCTCAGAATAGTAGTGCATATCGGTTTCTGACTTACAAATCAGAAATACCTGATATAAATGTGAACACTATTATAGAGTCAAGGAATACTGTGTTTTTTGAACATGTCTTTCCTTACAAGAAAGGACAGAAATTAAGTTCACAGAAAAGAACTTATGATTGTACACAAAGTCAAGAGACTAATGACAATCAAACACAAGAGACTAGTAATGGTCTCGACCAACAGGATTTAACTGATGATGAACCAAGACGAAGTAAGAGAGCGAGAACATCAAAATCTTTTGGTCTAGATTTTCTGACATACCTATTAGAAAATGAACCTCAAAACTTTAAGGCAGCAATGACAGGTCCTGACGTACCTTTGTGGAAAGAGGCTGTTAATAATGAAATTGAATCTATTATGCAAAATCATACTTGGGAATTGGTGGATCTTCCACCAGGTTCTAAACCTTTTGGATATAAATGGATATTCAAGAGAAAAATGAAAGCAGATGGTTCAATTGACAAGTATAAAGCAAGACTTGTAGTTAAAGGTTACGGACAAAAGGAAGGTCTTGATTATTTTGACATATATTCTCCTGTGACAATAATAACATCTATTCGCATGCTTATTGCTATAGCAGCGTTGTTTAATTTAAAAATACATCAAATGGATGTTAAGACAACTTTCTTAAACGGTGATCTAAATGAAGAGATCTATATGGAGCAACTCGAAGGGTTTGTAATGCTAGGGCAAAGTTTGTCAGCTTGTAAAATCTCTTTATGGATTAAAACAAGCACCTAAGCAATGGCATGAAAAATTTGATCATGCAATGCTTACTAATGGGTTTAAGATAAACGAATGTGACAAATGCATCTATGTTAAAAACACTGACCAAGAATATGTCATAGTTTGTCTTTATGTGGATGACATGCTTATCATTGGAAGCAATCAAAACATGATTAAATCAACTAAGCAAATGCTTAATAAAAGATTTGATATGAAAGATATGGGGGTCGCAGATGTTATATTAGGAATGAAAATTACTAAAACATCTGACAAATATGCATTATCTCAATCATATTATATTGAGAAAATTCTTGATAAATTTATCAAGGATGATATGAATTTAACTAGAACACCCGTAGACATCAGTCTTTATTTATCAAAAATAAAGGTGATGTAGTGTCTCAGTTAAAATACTCCCAAATCATTGGAAGCCTAATGTACCTAATGAATTGTACTCGTCCTGATATAGCTTATACTATCAGTAAATTGAGTAGGTACACTAGTAACCACAGAGAAGACCATTGGAAGGCGATCATTCGGGTTCTTAGATATCTAAGATTCACCCGTGATCATGGTTTGAACTTTACTCGATATCCAGCAGTACTTGAAGGTTATTGTGATGCAAATTGGATATCGGATACTAAAGATTCAAAATCCACAAGTGAATATGTCTTTACTCTGGGAGGCGCTGTTGTTTCTTGGAAGTCCACGAAACAAACTTGCATCGCACGATCCACAATGGAATCCGAGTTCATTGCTTTAGACAAAGCAGGAGAAGAAGCAGAATGGCTTCGTCACTTCTTAGAAGACATTCCAATGTGGCCAAAACCTGTGCCAACTATTTGCATTCATTGTGACAGTCAATCTGCAATAGGCAGGACGTAAAATCACATGTATAACGGTAAGTCACGCCATATTCGTCGTCGACATAATACCGTAAGGCAATTGTTATCAAATGGAATAATCTCAATAGATTCTATACAATCTAAAGAGAATATTGCGGATCCGTTAACAAAAGGTTTGACAAAAGAGCTAGTATATAGTTCATCGAAGGGATGAGATTAAAGCCTATTACATAAGAGTCGTCATAATGGCAACCCTACTTATATAACTGGAGATCCCAAGAACTAAGTTCAAAGGGACAACTAAGTTATGTGTGGCTCGCCAGAAATCACCAAGGGATTAAAATTCCCTACCCATTCCTATGGTGAGAGTGATATCTGCAACATATGTTATATGCAGGGATATAAGGATAAGCTTTGTTTTTAATGATTACTTATATCTTGATTGAGACATAAAATCAAGACGAATATAAGGAAATACTCACAATAAGAATCACCTATATGAGTGTCATACTGGGGCCGGTTCTATGAGAATGAAAAAGGCTGAATTCTCTAGAAACACTCATAAAAACCAGGAGCGTTCAAGGCCAAAATGAACACAACAGTGAGAACCATGATGTGTTAGAAGATATTTTGTGTGAAATCTATTGTCTTAGCTTACACAAACGGTTGAACAATTCAAGGCATCACGTCCATTGGTTTGCTAGTAAGTCCAATAGGTTATCACTAGGGAAAGTTCAAGGCTGAAAGCTACCTATCCTGATGCAAGATGTTTTCGACTTATACTCTTTCGATAAAGTTTGCATATTGTTGCATTTTCGTTGTCATCAAATTCCATTCATGTGGGGGATTGTTGGAAATGGTTGGAAAATTCTGGGTAAAACCAGAATTTTTTCCTAAGTTTGGTCTATTTTTTAGGTGGGTCCCGTGCATTGATTTTCGCGGGTCAAAGTGGTAACGCGTTCTATGCCGCGTTGTGATTCACGTGGTATATTTGGTTACTCAAAACCATTACCGGGTGAATGGGAAATTGAAGTCAAAGTATGCTCCATGGAAATGGAGTTTTGGTGAAAAATCCTTAAAGGTTTGAATAAGGCTTGTCCCACATTGATTTAATGGGAAGTTTTGAATGGGTTTATAAGGCATGGGATTCAAACTTGGAGTGTGCCCCAAGGGGTACCCAAATGTTTTAGAGAGGGAGGTTATGGGCAAAATGAGATAGACCCATTGGACCCCAAAATCACCACACGCGCGCGCGCCGCCGCCGTCCGTCCGTCCGGTCAGGCTGGGCTTGGGCGCGGGTGCGTGGTGTGAGGTTGGGTTAGGCTTGTCTGGCCCAATACCTATCTTTTTTGGGTAAAAAACATTTGAATTTAATTTTATTTTTTGAAAAATAAAATCTAGAATTCAAATTAATTCCGAAAATAAACTGGTTCAGTTTTTCCTGTACACCCAAGCAGGTCCCTTCTCGTTTTTATCTGTTTGAATTTTGAACCCAACATATTCAAATCTGTTTAAATTCAAAACCAAACAGGTTTCATACCTGTTCAAACAGGTTTGCACCTGTTTAATTCAAAACCTGCAGCCACCAATACATTTATAAATAGGACAGCCCTCATTTGATGTTTAACATTCAGAAATTTCGTACTTCACCTCTGCAAATTTATTCTTCATTTTGCTGCATTTAATTTTTGTGAGAATGAGTATAAACACTTAGTGTGTTCGTTAGGTAAACAATTTGTAGTACTGCTATTGTTTGTAGTTGATCATTTTATCCTGGGAGATAGACGTCCATATTCTGAAAGCACCGTGGAGAGGACGAATCTGTCTTAAGGACACAGTATCAAACATTGGACTTGATCAGAATAATATTCAAGATATTAATAAAGTAAGTTATTTATTTATTTTCTGTTTTTATTATTTATTTAAATCATATTTTAATTTTATTTTTGTAACAAAATAAAATCTGTTTTTATTTATTTAATTCTTTTTTTAGTTTGATTTTTGTAATCAAACATTCATTTTCCTTTCCTATATTTCTTTTATATTCTATTTGTCGTTTAGTACCCAAACATAATTAATTAATTTAAATACAGTGAAGATTGTCCAATAAGAGTGACAATAGTGGTTGTGGCGGTGTGGTGTCGACAACAATAGTGATTGTGTTATGGTAAAGTGAGCAAGAATGGTGGTGGTGGTTCTAATAACAGTGACAATGGAATAGTAATAACAGGGTGGTAACAATAGTGACGGCAATGAAATAACAATAGTGGCAGCGACATTCGCCATAATAATAGTGGTAGTTGTTGGGTGGTGGCACTACACCTCCACAATGTGACAAACACAAGGAGTTACAAATTTACCATTAAATAAAAAACCAAAAGATTTAACACATTTTAAGTCCTTAAATTTTTAAATAATATAAGTTACAAATATATCACCCACTTAATTTATTTTCACAAAATTTTGTTTTATGTATTATATTGGATTATCAAAAAAGCTCTTCAATAAAACCAAAGGACTGTCTGAGGCAGCTTATTTGAGCTAGTTATAATATTTTATTTTATTTTGAAAATCTATATTAAATTATTTGGTACAACTTTTACTTACAACTAATTATACATTTATAACTAACATAAGCTAAAGAAGTCTTAATTTTCTAGAAGACAGAGGAGGGGAACTTTTGATTTATGCTTTCTGATCATTAATTTTTAGCTTACAATAAGTTGTATCAAACAAACAATTAGTCCAATATATGCATACTTCATTCCATCTTTAGAAGTTTTAACTCCCTATACTCAATTTAGGGCTTGTTTTGCAAGTTAAAAACTAACAATCAGAAAACAAAAGCTAAAAACCACCCACCCCAGACTTCCAAATAATAAAAAAAAGAGCCTTATTTAAGCAATTTATACTTAATGAGTTGTAAATAAAAGTTATGTCAAACAGTCTGACACAAATTCTTAAAAAAGAAGTTATAAGCAACTCATATAAGCTCGCCAAAAAGACCCTTACACTCTGTCATCCCAATTTGCAATGATGAGATTAAATTCCAAATATTCACTGGTACCCCCTCACAAGCCTGTCATAAATGCTTCAATCAACTTCCCCACAATTGGCGCAATAAGCCTAACATGACATGGATGGGAAAAGCCAAGACTTGACATGTCAGGGTAAACTTCGATCTCTTTCTCTCACCACTTACCCCTTCCCTTCAATGGAGGAGACTTATCTCCCTATTGATAATAAAAAATAAAAAACAAAAGCAAAAACAAAATACACACACAATGTAAGGGTACTAATCACAAGGTCCAACTGCTACTCATTGCGCCACAACCACAACATCCACACTTTCAGGTCTATTTTTCAAACCACAAAGATGACAACACCATGCAAACTTGGAGAAGCATGATGGTGAAGGAGGTTGACAAATGATTTCTAATTTTACCCAGACGACAAGTTTTTGGTTTTTCTTTTGTAAAGACAAGTAGAACTGCCACCAAAAAATTGTGGAACCTTTCTCAAAATACAAGAGCAATAGGTACATGGTAAGAATGGCACTACTATAATACAAAATTAGTGATTAGGTTCAAATACCATCAATAGAGGGATTCTCAAAGACCAAAACTATCTGAAAAAGCCGTAACATGATAAATGAGCAACACTAACATCTTAATGCTAAAAAAGGACCCTTTTTTTTATTAATGGGTGAATATCACTGCAAACTACTAAAGGTGTATCACGGAATCGGTGCCCAACAACTCGCTGTTTATTCCACATTGGCAAATGAACAATCAGTGATCATGTTCATATGAATATTGAACAAAAAGGGTGGCATCTTACCGAACTGGCTGCTGATTGTAATGATTCTTCTCTTTCTTTTTTGCAGCAGCGAGTCTTGCACTTCTGGCAGTAGCCTCCATGGCAGCGGCTTTGGCAGCACCATCCAACTCTTTATTGGACTTCTTCCTCTTTGCCGACGCTATCTTCTTTAGCCGCTCTTTTACATCAACAGCGGACATATCGTCTTCTGCTTGTTCAGTCCTAGCAGTTTCCTTTGATCCATTAATGATATCTGAGCTACTAGGCTGATCTTGTGGTTCCTTCTCCTCCTTGGAAGATTTATCCTTCTTTTTCTTTTTCTTTGCATTTTTGGACTCTATAGGAACGTTTTCCTTCTTTTCACCATGTCCAATTCCATTTGCCTCTCCATTTTTAGTCTCTTTTGTCACTTCTGCAAATGCAAGCAAACAGACAGAGTCTCACAGAGTTGTTTAGACACGCATTCACAGCCATAGTAAAATATTATAGTATTACAATCTAAAATTTTACAACTGAAATGATTTTGCAGATACTAATCATAATATCTATGGCCAACGAGAACTTACCAAACAAAAAGGACACAAACTGTTGTTGATTTCAATTTATTTTTTATTTTATTTTATTTCATTTTTTCTTTGGACAGACAACACGAAAATGATATTAGAACAGTATTGTAGATAAATATTTGAAGGCAGTCAAGAATTGGCAATAATATTTGAGAAGGGCTATCTTCACAGTAATGTAATGATTACTAATATGGTGGAAATCAAATAAAAAGTCAATGACAGCACAAGTTATAAGCTTCAACCATGATCCGCAGATGGAAGCTTTGGGGTGCACAAGTAACACACACACGCACATATATATAGAGAGGGAGAGATAGAGAGAGGCTCGACAGCCTCTTGAGAGGACATGAATGCTTTCAACTACATACATTCACCTTTATAAACCCCATGGGACTTGACTTTAATTGCAAAAGTAACCCTCAAAGAGAGAAATCGCATCAGATTCTTCAAAGAACATGAACAATCGAAGATCAATAAAATTCTATTCTCAAACTACCAGAAACTTCAGACTATGGTGTAAGAGAGATTCCTCCTACTTCTAGAAAATTGAAAATGACGAGCAAAAATCTGAATCTGCATGTAGAGTAACCAGAGTAGACCACATCGAAAAACAAAATTGAATGATCATGAGGTAAATAATTGATCACATAATTACCGTGTGGTTCATCTTGGGCATTATCCACTTTTGGGGTAACTCCAAAATCGGCCAAAAGGGCTTCGAGTTCTGCAAGCTCTTTTTTCTTCTTTTCCTTCTTAGAAAGTGGTTTTTCTGTCTCCTTAGGTGCTGAAGAAACTTCGGGGGCCTTCTTCACCACATGCTCGGGTTGTTTGGGTTCCTCTTGTACTTGGTCATGCTCTTCCTCTACCTCCTCATCACCTTCATCAAGAATATCTTCTTCACTTTCACTTTCCTATTATTCAATACAATAATTATAAGTGCCAATATTGCAGGACCATTTACTATTTTTTTAATTAGCCATTACAATAATGCCACATGTTACCCTTGATTGCATCATGTACCAATCACATGTCATGCAACACATGCTTAGATACAAATTCCATGCAGTGAAAAATATTCAGAGGATCTAGGTGTAAATGAAACAAGAAACTGTACAGACAAAAAGGTTTCAAGTGTAGAATTCATGCAAAAATGACAAAAGATAGAGTATAGAAAGGGATGAGACGGTATTGGGTTGTAAATAGTTATGAAAGCCAGCAGTCATTGCAAAATGTACAATTGCCTGGTTCTTTTTTCGGTAAGTGTGCATTATATTACCCCAAAAAAATACAATGAAACTCGATACATGCCCTATGGTAACACCCCTTCAAGAGGTAAAAGACACACCCCTAGCCTACCAAAAATGAAAGTATCACAACCCAAGAGGCCAGGTTAACAAGAAACATGCAACAATTGCCTAGTTCTCCCAGAAGCAGTGCATTTCTGGCAAAAGAAACTAATACTTAGGCATAGCTGCATAGGAGGGAGGGAGAGAGAGAGAGAGAGAGAGAGAGAGAGAGAGAGAAACCGATTAGTGTTTGCATGCAATCACAAAACTAGGAGCAAATGTAATGATTTAAAGATATTGAACATTAAATTGCAAGGTCCTTAAAAAAAATGCTACATAGATTCAAACCAACGCCACAATCATCTGACCAAAAATATGAAGGCTTGAACCAATGAGATTATTCAAACTAACAAACAATTCCACCATTCCAAAGTATTAAAAGGCAGTCCCAGTATTAAAATACATAAGCACACCATCCACATTGGCCAGTAAGATGTTACTGAGTTGAGAGTGTTAGGTTTTGTAATTGGCAATCCCATTGGACAAAACTCCATTCAGTTATATTTTTATTTGCTCTATTGTCTTTGTGAGTTATAAGAGTTTAGATGGGAATCCAACCCGAATCGTGCCTGTGTAGAGGAGTTTGTGTTGACATTCTGTATCTTGACTTGAGCATTCTTTATTTGCCACTTTGTTGACTAAGCACGGGGAGAAATCAAAGTTGATTAACTGTTCGAGCAGTCTTTCATGCGCTTGAGCGGTGAAGTGCCTGCGTTTTGAACTTCTGGGAAGCATGTTAGCATGTTTTACTATTCGAGTGGTAGATGTTGCGCTTGAGCGGTTGGTCTACATGTGTGCACCGCCTTTAGTCACACCGCTCGAGCGGTCTTTCTTGCGCTCGAGCGGTTGTCGCAACTCTCTTTAGTATAAAGTGTGCCGTTTGCTCGTTTTAGGGTTTAACCCATCTAGATTCTAAAAGAGGAAAAGAAAACAAAGTGTTCTATATTTAAGAGTATTTATGTATTGTTTTCCTTGATGATTTGAGGGTGATCTATTGATCAACAAGTTTTATATTGACTATCATCAAGGGTTGTTTTGTTCTTTCATTCACAAAAAAAGAGAGGTGTTCATCGGTGAATTTCGAAAAATTTGGGCCTAAAGCTTTGGTGAATTTCGGAGTGGCTCATCGTTGTGGATTCAACATCAGCGTTGCGAATTCAACATTGGGCAAAGCAATTCCAAGGTAAAAACGGTGGTGGAAGAGGCACATTGGGCTCTGTTCAATTCGGATGTGGATTCGTTAGGTAATTGAGAATTTCGTCTATGGAGCACGGATACGGATACGGACACGGACACGGACACGGACACAGCAATTTCTAAAAAATGAGGACACAGACACGGCAAACTTTTAATTTTTTTATAAATATTTTTATTTTAATATACATTAATATTTTTATTTATTTATTATATTTTTTAAATAATGTGTTCCAATTAATTATTTTATTTTATTTTACATACATGTTTTATTTTTTTATTATTAATATATACAAGTATATATTATCTTATAATATGTATTATATATTATCTTATAAATATATTATATGTTATATAATAATTATTACATAATATATAATAATAATAGTTATAAACTATTATTATTATGATATATAGATAGATACGAATAGATATGAATCAAGAGACAGAGATATGAATCAAGTCAAGAAGATAAAACGACAAAGAGAGAGAGAGAGAGAGAGAGAGAGAGAAAAGTGAAGCGATTGATCGTGATCGCAAGGGAGAGAGAGGTGAGAGAGAGAGAGAGAGAGAGGCTTCGACTGGAGCTTCAATTGACTGGGGTGTTCGATTGTTCGATCGACTGATGGAGCTTCAATCTTCGACTAGATGGAACTTCGATCGAACATGATATTGCGTGACAGGTTTGGCTCTTCACTCTCTTCCTTCACACTCTCTCCTTTGTCTCTCCCTCCTCACCGTGTCTCACTCCGTGTCCAGATCTGGACACGTGTGTCCCCTACAGAAAAAAAAAAAAATTTAAATTAAAGGGACACAGCAAATGGCGTGTCCCTGTGTCCGACACCGCCACGACGTTGATTTTGCCGTATCCATGTTTCATAGATTCTCGTGTATAATTCATTTTTGTCTTTTTAGTGGATTGTCTTGTAACTTTGGCCCATGATTTTTAATCGCAATTGGAAGAGTTTAATTGTGATTTTTTCCACGTTAAATCGTTGTGCCGATTTGTTATTGATTGTTTGATTGAAATTACTATTCATTGTTTTAAATTGAATCATAATCACAAATCACTATCTTGAGAGATTTTAGAATTTTTAGACGAAAAAATATTAAAGAATTTTTCCATCTTCAAAATGATCATGTACACACAAAAAAAAAATGCAACCATCAGGTAGGTGGGCATATCCCCTGGCTACCTCCAACAAAATAGTCTTTTGGTACAAAAGATGAACATTCAGAAGTTAATTCAAGTTACAAGCAAAATGAATGTTGCAAAGCTAATTCACTTAAAAACACTTCTTCTAGTCAGGTATACTCAACTAATTGAATAAATGAATGGTGCCACATACAATACATTTCACCAGCAAATGTATATGAAAACAAGCAATAAGAATGCTAGTTGAAGAGGAGTTCATGAGCATTATTATTAATTTAATAAAAAGCACAATGATGGTGTGAGTAGCATTTAATGCTAAAAATAATAAATAAATAGGGTATGACCAGAACACCAAACAATAGAAAACACCGCAAATGACTAGATGCATAAATTTAATAAGCAGCATCAATAGTGGTATGACTAGCACAACAATCAACGCAACACGCTTCAAATTGAAGCCAGCTACGAGGTAAAATTTTGTTTTCAAAAAATTCACCGTCATAAAATGTAAATGAATCAAAACTACTACTCATCCATTCCAACAAAATTTTCTAGTTATAAACTACAATGCTATCAACATCATGCACAAATAACACAAGTGAGCCGAACAAATGATAAACCATATACAACATATAATGCAATCACTCAATCATAAAGCATTTCACCATCATAAAATGTAAATGCGAAAACCATCAAAACTACTACTCATTCATTTCAACAAAATTCTCATGTTATAAACTATAAAATGCTACCAAAATCAAGCACAAGCAACAGACGAAAACTCAGTAAACAAACAATAGGATAAATTATCAGCAGGTCCTAATAATTAGACTTAATTTCAATTAAGTCCTATCAATTAGTTCTCTGAAAAGTTGGTCCTAGCAAAATCGTCGCTAAAAAAAACCTTTTATGACAATTTTTTTAAACTGTCACTAAAAACTAACGATTGGTGACTTTTTTCTATGATAATTTTTTTTTAAATATTGCTAAAACTTATTTTGTAACGAATTTTCAACTTGATAAAATAGCCACTAAGTCTCCCTAAACAATAAACCAACCATATATGTCATATATTCCAATCACCTAATCATTAAAAACAATTTCATTGTTTAATCATATATCTAGCATTCATATACAAACCTCTACAGGTGCTTGCTTCTCCTTTGTCTCACCCCAAACAGTCTGAGGTGGAGCAGTGGTAGCATAATAATCATCATCATCCTCATCATCCACATCAGCCCACGATTTCACCGGCAGCGGCGTTGGGGCCCAGAAAACCTGCGACTCGGCCTCTTTTGCTTTTGATTCCGAAGAACCTTTACTCTTCGAAGAACCACGATCCTTATCAGACTTCTTCTTCTTCCTTAGCGTTTCAAGCGCTGCAAACACATTGGTATTCTTAATCACCAACGAACCTTCGTTCCTCCTGTTTCCACCTCCCACCATTTCTCGCCACAGGTCTCCAAATGAAACAAAAACTCAGAAACAGACACTGACTATAATTTCTCAAAATTTGTGACCTTCAACAAAATTTTCACAGTTTTTCAGATAAATCAAAGAATTTTCTTCTAATCTGACGAGGGTTTCCAAAAAATAAAAAGAATAATATTAACCGAAAATTGATTAGTATTTTATAGATTAAAAAATCTAAAGAGATTGTAGATTCTACGATAAAATTAGGTAATAGAAGATTTTTTTAATCTTATTTTTTAATAAATTGTAACGAAACAGAGATTGGCATGTGATTTACAAGATTCAAAATGTTACATAGATCAGAGGTTTGATCAATATGGAGAGAAATTTATGGGTTCCGAAGGAAGATAAAGAGGGAAAAAATGGAGAAGGACATACTAGGGTTTGAGGTGGAACAGAGATAGCGAGATGTATGTGTTTCAGAGGCTGAATTTTGATTTTGAAGAGAGAAATAGAAAAAGAGATGGTGAGAGGCGTAAATCAATAGAGCCGTTCAGGTTTGAGCTTGGTTTGGTAAGGTAGTGTTTGATGTGTTTGGGAAGGGTTTTTTTTTTGGGTTTTTTTAATTAAAAGATAAATTGGTTATAAAATCAAAAAAAATTAAATCTAAATAAAATATCATATCAAATTTTATAATTATTTTATTTTATTTTTTACAAACATCACATTCAATCACAAAAAAATTAAAATATCTGTCTAAACACAAAAAAAAATTTCTTTAATAATATCCTACAACTAAGAAAACCTAAAAAAAAACCCACTTCCCAAACACCCACAATGTTTACGTTTATTATTATTATTTTTTAATATTTACAAAAAGTTTTATAAATTAGTTTTTGTTTATTTTTAGAAAAATATAAACTATAAATGCGGTTTGGTTTTAATAAAATGTTTGAAAAATTTTAAAAACATAAATTAAAAAATATGTTTTTCACGGTCCTAAAATATTTATATTTATTTTTTGTTATTTATGGCAATGGGATCATATATATTATAATTGAAAAAAAATTAATTAAAAAAATTAATTAGAAAAAAATTAATTAAAAAAAATTATTTGAAAAAAAATTTGTTAGTCAAAATTTTAAATTTCTATTTAAAAATCAACAACGTAAACTTATTTTTTGAGTTTGCGTTTTTTTTTCTCAAATTTATAAACTGAGGCAACCATTTATAAACCAAAAAAATTATTAAATAAGTTTTTATGACAATTTTTAAATTTTTTTTAAATATAAACTAAAAACTAAAAATGAAATAGTTACCATGTTTGAATTTAATTTGTTAAATTTTAATTTAATTAATTAATTAATTAATTAATATTTTTTTTGTATTTAAGCTCGAACTCGAGTTTGTTAAATTTTTAATAAATAAGTCAAAATATATTAAAATTTGATTTGTTAGCTGACTCGTTTAATATTTATTATTTATATATTAAATAATGTAAAAATATGTGTAAAAATAAGATAAATATGTTATTTATATATTTAAAAATAGGGAACTTTTTTCATAAATCTCATTCCTAACAATTTTACACCATAAAACCTAAATCATTTTTTATTATTCCATTAGGTCTCATTTAGTGTAGTAAGACCAAAGTATCCTCCCTTCATTTCTTCCACGCATACTCCATTTTGAAAACAAATCATTCCTATTCCATCTCTTCACTCCACAAAACACTAATTTCCCCAAAAAAATTCATTGTTGGCCCCAAAAAACTCTCAAACCGTAACCCTAGATTCATATCACCTCACCACCGTCGTCCTCCACCGCCCACTGTCGTCGACCACTGCTATTCCACTTCATCTCACTGTTGCAAAGGTTTATATCGGAAGGAGGGTGGTTCGTTCTTCTGTGTTTCCCGTCGGTCGACTGAGTGTAGTCCATCAATTTCCATACCCATCCACAATGAGGAGCAAAAGTAAGCATCATCATTCCACCATTTGTTTTTCAGTCAATGATAACATAATGTAATCATTAATGTATATATTTACATTGCCCTATTATTATTGTTGTTTTTGGATTTGATTTTGGAATGAACTCTCAATTTTCACTGTTTGTCCATGTTGTTGATGTTGATTTTTTTGTTGAATATTACATTCATTTGTTATTAATATTGTTTGTGGTTGTGATTTGGTAATGAACTCTCTGGTTTTTTCCCCTAATCAATATTGGTATTGTTGATTGTTGATGTCCATAGAACCCCCAATCTTCATCAAAAAATATGATGGAATGTGATGTAAATATTCACATTGTGACATCACTGGCAATATTCACATTATGAACATCAATGGCAATATTCACATTATGGTTGTCAATCCTCTTTTGAGTCAATGTGAATTCCATTATATATAATGTCAATATTTGCTATACCCATAGTGGTGTGTGTATAAATTAAATGTATAAATTAAATAAATAATAAAATAAAATAATTCAGAAAATAATTATATAAATTATTTTTCCGAATTAAATTCTTACAGAAATTAATGTCGAGGCTTGTGTTGAACACAATCTCCTTAAAGTAGATTTCGCCCTCGCTCCGGTGTTTTGAGTTTTAACTGACGTTTACTTCCCAAGATGCAACGACTAACATTTAAATTTGTAGCATTACAAATTCAAGCTTGATGAACCAAAACTTTGTTGTAACTCTCTTTTTTTCTTCCTAAAATATAAATGCAGAAGCAGATGCAAGAGTATAGGAAGAACAAAAGAAGAAGGAAGAAATTCTAAGGAAAACATTGAATTGAAATGAATTCCTAGAAGCAACCTTTATATAGGCAGATTGGTGGCTGTTCGAACAGGTGCCAACAGATAGGCAACTGTTAAGACAGATTTTAACAAATAGAAAATCTGTTTGGACTGTTTGGACAGTTCCAGATCTGTCCAGGAAGGATTCAACAGGTTCAAACTTGTTCGGGTAGGTTAATAATTGTTTGGATGAAGGAAAAAATTGTGGACCAATTTTATTTTGAATTTTGAAACCAAAATAAAAAAAAATAAAAAATTACAAATTTTGGCCCAAAAAGATAAGTATTGGGCCGGACAAGCCCGATCGACTGGACGGGCGGCGGTAACGCGTGTGTGTGGTTTTAGTTTTGGGTCCAATGGGTCTAGGCCACTTCATTCATAACCTCACCCTTCTGCAAACTTGGGTACCCCTTGGGGCCCATCCCAAGTATCCCAAGCTAAGGTATATAAACCCATTCAAAACCTTAAGCCTTTCCAATGTGTAGGAAACCCACCTAAATCCAATTTCACGAACCTGAAAATGCGCGTTAAATTATCATTCATCTGGAAATGGTTTTGAGCAACCAAATACACGGTTTTATTCACTACGTGACATTAAACATAAACCCAATAAAAAACTTAAAAAATAACACTTGGGTCCCCCTTTAATTAATGCTCAAAGCTAGCAAAAAGTAAGAATTTTCAAAGCCATTTTCCAACAATATTTACATCAGATTGTTAAATGTTGGTAATGACTTGTTTGTCTTAAATTGTCATGTGTTATTGTTTTGTAATACACTCCTTATCTCATTTCTTGTGTCAATGTCAAACTTGTTAGTGTTGTTGGCAGTGGCGGAGCTAGGAAATTAGATTAGATGGGGCACTTATTAATTATAATTTTTTATTTAAAAAAAATCATGAGCAGCATTAAGATAATCATAATTTTATGAGATTTACATATTCATTATTAATAAGAACAAATCAAAATTCTACAATAGTATGGAATAGCTCGGTGTGGGATAATGATATAAGTTTGCAATTTTAGCACAAAAAATTATGGATCAAAATTCCTAATTTTAAAAAATAAAACACATCATTTATAGCACAAATTATTATAAAATCTATTTAATTTTTATTTGACAGAAAAATATTAAAGAGATGACATTGCTTATAAATAATGCGTTTTGAATGAAAATTATTAAACAGTCTTAGAGTACCATATGGCATTACCTACTTGGTGCTCAAAGCAAAGAAAATCACAAATCACACTAAATAATGAGTTCATTATATCCAATCTATAATATTTTTCGCTACACTATTGATTTGAACTACTATATAAATAATACCACATAGTGTTCTCAACATATCAAATAACTACTTGTTGTGAACAATATAATAAATCCTTAACCAAAGAACATGTTAAGAAAAAAAAAAGAGAATACATTTTATACATGGCAATAACAAAAAAAAAAAAAAAAACTGAGGGAGGGCACATGACCCCCTGGTCCTATGCTGCCTCCACCCCTGGTTGTTGGTTGTTGATGGTCATGAAATAATTACAGTCCAAACTTGGATGGTTGCCAACCTTGTTTTGGTTACATGTGAATTCTTGTAAACATGCTGTAAATAATAACATCATATTGTTTCGCTTGTTATCGATTAACATCAATGTCAATAGGCACATTCTGAACATAATATCAATATTCACATTGTAACATCAACGGTAATATTCACATTATGAACATAATGTCAATATTCACCTTCTGACATCAATGGAATATGATGTAAATATTTACGGAGCTATTGATATTATTGCTTGTTGATGGTTATGAAAAATTAGAGCCCCTAATCTTTGATAGTTGTCAATCCTCTTTTGGTTCAATGTGAATCCCATTATACATATTGTCAATATTTGCATCAGATTGTCAAATATTGATAATGACTTATTTGTCTTAAATTGTCATGAGTTATTATTTTGTAAAACACTCCTTAATATTCATATTGTAACATTCACATTGAATATTCACACCATATATTTGGCTGTGAACATTCACAGTCAAATATATAATGTAATGATGTGAAGATTAACATCATGTATACGTCGTGTTGGTTTAATAGTTGTAATATGTTATTATTCCATATTTCATCTATTATTTTCCTTCTATTTTTTGGTTGTTATCCTTGTTGGAGTTGTTGATTATGATCAAATGATTTGAACTCCCAAAATTTTGTTCATTTTTCAAACACATGAACTAATGACATGATATATGATCCATGTGAATGTTCACACCATTTATTTGATTTTTATTGTTTTATCTTATGTTGTACAGTGTTTATATGAATATTGACATCATAATTTTGCTCAATGCAACCATGGTCACATCATTCACTATTCACAGCACACATAATTTGCACTTGTTATGATTTACCGTTTGTGACCATTAACAGTAAATTTATTTCTAATTGAACAAACAGATGTTGCTCATAGATTTCATGGCAAAAGAAAAAGAGAACAGTTCCACGTTAAAGACAAACTTGAACAAATAGCCAGTCCCCTGAAAGTGAACATGAAAAAGGCCAATTACCGATCTAACATCATTGATTTAGTGAAATTGATGACAAGCACCGAGTTCTCGGATCCTCAGCTGGATTGTTTGAAGGAAACACCATTTTGGCAGTTGTTTGATGTGTTGAGGATCGGCAAAGTTGACCTCAACAAATGCATGAAATTCAACGATGTCATTGTATGCGTGCTAGAGACGTACAAGGCATCAAAAGACACATTTTACATCGGCGAGAAAAATATGAATATGAATTTCACATCATTTGCGATTTTGTAAATATTAAAATACATTGGATAAAAGAACCATAATTAGTTATTTTGATTGTGCTTAATAAGATACAATGATATGTTGTCATAATATTTGCTACTGGAAAGTCAATGTTAATATTCATATTGGTTTATGTGTCTTATAATTATGTACACATAACCATTGGCTTAATGTAACTAAATTAATTTTTTTGATATTTTGTTCATGATATTAACATTCACATCAATAATCTAATTGCGCATAAATGTACACTTCATGTTTGTGTACACACAGAAATGATGGTTTGTGGTTAATGCAATGCTGATGCAGTCATATTTTTAGAGATTAAAAAATCAATGTGAACCTTCACATTGTTGTCAGCTGCTTTATAATTGTGTACAAATAATCATTGGCTTAATGTGATATGTGGGCAATGCAATTTTGATGTGAACTTTAATATCATCATTCCATATTAGTAATTAATACTTTGAAACCATAGTGCATTTATCTATATTTCAAAATTCATGTGAACCTTTACATTCGTATGTTTTAGTGTGAATATTCACATCATGTTTGTATTCAAAATGAAAGTTGAGACTTGTGGTTGTGTAATTTGATGCAATACTGATGTGAACCTTAATATCACCTTGTCATAGTGGTAATGAACACAGCGAAAACATATTCATCATTCAATATTATATGGGTGTGTGACTTATATTATTCACAACACAATGACAAATTTTCAATTCAAATTAATGTGAATATTAACACTGATTAATAATATCAACATTTACATCATTTTTATATCAAACACATTACCAATCTCAAAAAAAATGTTGCTACATTGAAATCCAATAACAAAATCAAAATCAATGACAATAGCAGAATCATGTTCATTAACCCAAGCAAATATCACTGGAGATGTTGCTTCCAATGGGAACAACTTTTTCTGCTGAATTTTTCATTTGAACATATAATCAAACAATTGGTGGGCGATAATTTTAACAATTGTGAAAAAAAAGAACATCATCTGAAAGAAGAACAATATGAAATGTGAACATTCACACTAATTGACAGAAAAACCAGAAATAGAGCACAAACTCCTCTATTTCCTCTTTCCCTTTGATTCAATCCAGTCGAATGTGGGTTTCAATCAATCGACTGAACAAGTTTGTAAGCCATCTCATCTGTTCCTTCGATTCAAATCCTCATCTTTTCCTTTGATTTCTGGCTGAAATAGTAACTATGATACAAAAAAACAGAGCACAAACTTTGAGTTGTCATCTTCTTTTCTACAGGAATGAAACTCTATTGCAACGAAACACTACCACAAACTCTGTGTCGTTGTCTTTTCTTCTATAGGAATGAAATCCTACTACAACAAAAACAGAGGGAAATATGTATATCATTCTTGTATATAATATATATCAATAATAGATATAAGGGTATAATATTCTAACAAAAAATATAAATCAGGGAAAAAGGACCTTATGGAATAAAAGTATAAACACATGGGACTAACTAGGTCATAACTTTCTTTTGCGGACTTACTAGGATAAAACACCTCTAAATTGGGTTTATTAATGAAAAAACCCTTAAAAATATAAATGTAAATAATAGTTAATTATAGATAGAACATTTATGTAATAGTGGCAGTGGATATTATTATTTTAGTAAAATATTGACTTTTTTTAGTATATTTATATATATATTATATATATAATTGTATAATCAAAGTTTTAATTGTAACTTTAATCTCATACGCAAACATGAATTTATAAATTTTTTTGCTCGTTAAGGCTCGTGAACAATCTCAAACTCGAGTCAAGCCTAAGCCAACTCGGTTTGAATTCGGTTAATTAAATTTTTATTGAGTTCGAGCTTGAGCCCAAATATACTAAAACTCGGCTCGGCTTGGCTCAACTCGTTTACAGCCCTAGATAAGAGCATCTCTTAGACTTATCTTTTTTATTGGGTTAAAAGTTTTATCTGATACTAAATGTTCGTCTGTTAAATTTTTAATTTTTAGCAAACAATCAGTTTATTGAGAGGATGTTTGGGTGGTCGTCTGGTTTAATGGAATTTTTTTTAAAAAATTTTCCTAATTCAGTTGTCCACCCAGTTGTTTCACCGGTCATCTACTCGGTTGACCGGTCAGTTATTCATCTGATCGTCTACCAATAGTCACCTGTGAGCAGTGGCGGAGCCACATGGAGACTAGGGGGGTCACGTGCCCCCCCTGGATTTTTCATTTTTTTTTTTTTACATATGCATATAAATAAAATTTTAAACAAAAATAATATTTAGAATAAAATATCAAGGGCATTCTTAAATTTATGAAATTAATAGTGATTGTTTTATTGAAAATGAAGTGACTACAACAAATTATATTTTTATGTATGAAAATTTTGTAAAAAATCTCAATATAAAGATAATATCCATCATTATTGATATGCAAATATAATTAATCTCACTATATATATGTAAAAATTACTAGAGTGTTAGTTATATTTGCATGTGGAGTTCACCATTCATATGTTGTTTTTCTATTGGTTGGTAATATCATATATCAATAATGTTTTTCTATTGGTTGGTAATATCATATATCAATAATGACGTGATATCACTATTATATGAAATTTTATTCAAATTATGTAAAAATTTGATTTATCTTACCATTATATAATTTATTTTACAACTTATATATATATATATGATTATTTTACATTGTCCATGATATACTAGTTATACGCAATACTTTCTTTTAGATTTTACTCGAAGTTAATTGTAAAATTTTATGTGAAATACTTTTGTAACAATTTATTTAATTTTTTATACTTAATATTAATTCAAAAATTATTATTATCTTCTTATTATTGGTTATGAAAAAAAAAAAAAAAAAGCTGCAATTAATAAGTGTCCCTCTTGATTTAATTTCCTGGCTTCACCACTGCCTGTGAGATTTGATGAAAATGTTAAACATTCCCTTAACTTGATGAAAAAAGTAGAACTCTTTTCATTTGATACTAATTTAGTGGAATGAGTAAAACACCATTTTTACTAAATTTTTATTAAATCTAAATTTGATGAAAGTTTTAAGTATGAATTAAGTAGATTTGATTAGGGATTTAAAAATGGCCCGAGGCTTGTGGGCGGCCTAAAGCCCGCTCGAGGCCCGAGGTGGGCCCATCCCGTTTCGGCTCGGGCTCGAGCCCAACCCAATACCTTGGGCCTAGGCCTTCTATTTGAAGCCCAGCCCGGCCCAAAAAATTTTGGGCCCTGTAGGCAGCCTGGTCTGGCCCACTCCACTTGGCCCTCTCTCCACCAATGGTTAAATTTCAAAAAATAAAAATAAAAAATAACTTGCAATGGTTAAATAATTAAAAAAATAAAAAAATATAAACCAATAAAATAAATAAAAGATTGATCTTGCAAAAATAAAAAAAATAAAAACAGAAACAAAATAACATAACAGTTAATGTCATTTCCTTACAATGAATGAATTAATATATATATATATATATATAATAATTCTAGACCCTTTCTCTGCCCCGCCCAACCTACCCCTGCATCATCACATCATCACCTGACACCCCCCTGTTCACTTTGCTTGCAAATTTGGAATTGCAATTGAATGAAAAAATAAATAAATAAATAAATAAAATTCAAACAGTTTGTTGCTTGCAGTCTGCCCCGCTCCCTACTAGCCTACTCTGTTACATCTCAATCACTCAACTCACTCTTCATTCATTTAATGAAAAAAATAAAAATAAAATTCAAACGGTCATAAATTAGTAGAGACGGTCATAAAAAAATTCAAACGGTCATAATTCAAACGGTAATATATATATATATATATATATTATAAATTTACTTCACTCTTTCAAACTACTATAAATGTCCTTCATTTTTCAAAATAAATCCCACAAATAATTCTCTCTCTTTCTCTCTTAAACTCTCTCAATCTCTCTTAAACTCTCAATTTCTCTCAACTCTCAATTAATTTTGAAGTGTCATCCTTAAATGACAATTGCAATTGTGCAACAAGAAGCAATTATCAGAAGAAGCTAATTTCTGTATTGCATTTGCCAGTTGGTAACATTAATTAGTTTAATTAAATTTATTAGTTACTCATTTTTTTCATTAATTATTTGTGCGGATATATTAATTATTATTTTTTACTCATTGTATTTAGACATTATTTAAATTAATTGTTAATTCTTATATATTATTTTACTTACATTACTATGGATCCTAATATTCCTAATGTTTATGTTGATGTTGATATATATACTACACAACATGAATCTGTTGATTCTTCTTCTAATGTCCCTCTACCAATAGTTGAATCATCATCTAGGAGCAGAACTAGCAGTGTTTGGGAACATTTTGAAAAAGTATCTATAAATAACTCTGATGGTACAATTACATTTAAAGCAAAATGTAAATGTTGTGCACATTTACTTAGTGCTGTATCTGCAGGGGGTACTAGTAATCTAAAAAGGCATGCTACTAAATATTTACAAAGTCAACAACCCGATATTCAAAGTCAAATGCAATTAGGAGCTTCATCAACTGGTAATTTGCAAGCATTTTCATATGATCCTATATTTTCTTATGATCCTATACATGCACAAAATTCTGTAGTCAATTATATTATTAAAAAAGAACAATCTTTTACTACTAGTGAACGTCCTGATTTTACCGAAATGATTCACAAAAGTTTTGCATAGCAATATCACAAATTTTCAAGAAATACTACTAGAAACAGGATTTTAAAGAAATTTAAGGATGTTAAAAGTAAATTATTTGACATATTTAAAAATTTGAAAGAAGAGTTTGTTTAACATCTGATCTGTGGTCAAATAATGATTTTGAATATCAATGTATCACTGCACATTTATTGATAATGATTGGAAATTAAGGGGTTGTTTGGGATGTCCTAAATAAGTGCACTTTTTGTCTTTTTGGACCAAAAAGTTGAGAAAAAAAAAGATGGATGTTTGGGTTAACTTTTTGACTTTTTACGAAAAAATGTGTATTAAAAAATTGTATAAATAAGTGTATAGGAGAAGTTTTAGTGAAGTAGACAGTATGACCCGTATAGTCTGGGCAGAGTAGTGGGCTGAGTAGGAGATAGGAAATGGTTGCCTCCTTTTCGGGCTTGAATTGGACGGTGCTGTTCGGCCTGTGGGTGCCACAACAGGTCTTGTTTTGCTAATCGGAACCGTTCAATGTGTAGAACTCGTCGAGTACTATATTGTGGCAGCCGAATAAGTAAAAGAGTCGGAAGATGCGTACCTCAGAAGTCAGATATTATTCGGCTCCATATTGCGTAACTAGGATGCCGAATACGTTAGGAAGGCCGAATAGCTGGAGGTCAGTAGCTCTGAATAAATAAAAGGGGGAATGAGATAAACGTAGGCTTAGGCCCCGAGGCCCAAAAAGCGAGTATAAATACGAGAACCAAAGATTTAGAAAGGTATGTAAGAATCACTTCACTTAACTGAGTAAACAAGCTATCTTGAGTGTCTGAACTGACTTGTTCGTCGGAGTGCTAATTCCAGCACCCCCGACCGGAGCGTTTGTATATTTTCAGGTGACTAGCTGAGGATCACAAGCGTCTCCCAGGATCAGAAGAGTATTTCCAAACCACTTCTCCACAATTGGCGCCGTCTGTGGGAATACTCAAATACATCCATGGTAGACGTGACTGAAGATCCTCCGATAGCCACTGACGAGACCACATAGAGAGATGACCTCACTCCAGCAAACTCGCTTGGACCAAAAACCATCGCAGCAAGACTTGCCTTGGACCTCTGTTCATCTTCAAACCTAACGCAGAAGACAATACAAGCGACCATGGCACAAGCTAGGCAAACCAAACAGAGGTTGGACAACGTCCTCGCTGAGAACGAACGCCTTCGTCGAGATCTGGCCTCGGAAATAGCCAAATCCAAACGAACAGTGCGCCAGGCTTCTGTGCGACCCCCGAGGGCAGATGATCGATGATCTCGAGCCCGACAGCAAGCAACTGACGGCCGCTATGCCTCAACAGATCATCTTGAGGAGTTGGCAAAGGACGAACGTCTCCAACAATGCGTCCGGAGGAGTTCGATCACAACACCTGCCTTTCCGAAGGATGCATTTCTGCTTGACACCGTCCACATGATATACAGCCTGCCAGCAGCCCCGGCCGTGCATGCGATCCAATCACATCCAGGTCCCCAACAGCAACTCACGCCAGCAAAGCGGCTCCGAGAAACGCCAAGTATCACCTTCGACGACTCCAATTTGATCGGCGTAACACTCCCTCACATCGATTCATTGGTTGTTGAGCTACGCGTAAACCGGTTCACCGTCGAACGCGTTCTTATCAACCAGGGTAGTACTTCGGAAGTTATGTATTATAAAACCTTCACCAAACTCGGATTCAACGAGTCCGACCTGACTCCGGCTCCTTATCCACTATTCGGCTTCAATGCCAATCCAGAGTACCCATTAGGAAAGATCAGCTTGCCCGTTCGAGCAGGTTCCAGAACGGTGGATGTGGAATTCTTGGTCGTCAGGCTGCCATCGCCGTACAATCTCATTATGGGGCGATCGTGGTTGCATACCTTGCAGGCCGTCTCAAGCACCTATCATCAACTGCTACGTTTCCTAACAGAACACGACATTGAGCAAATCCGCGAATCCTAGAAATCGGCACAAGCATGTTATCTCCTTGCCGCCAGAACGCCAAAGGAACTGCAAGTAAACTCCATTGAGGTGCCGAGTCGGGAGATCCTTGATGACGTTGGGCGGCATCCAAATGAGAAGGCCACGGAAGATTTAGACCGAGTTGACATCGATGGAAGCCTAGAAAAGTTCTTCATGATCGGCGCCTCTCTGAATCAGGCCGACAGGCAGCAGCTGATCTCTTTCTTGCTCAACAACCTCGATGTCTTTGCGTGGACTCCGTACGAAATGCCGGGAATTGACCCATCAGTTTTGCAGCACCATCTGAATGTCGATCCCAAATGTAAGCCGATCATTCAGAAAGGCCGACGGTCAGCCGCGGAGCACACTGCCGCCGTTGTTGAGGAGGTAGACAGACTGCTTGACGCCGGGGCAATTAGAGAAGTCACTTACCCTACGTGGCTCTCCAATACAGTGGTGGTAAAGAAGAAAAATGGGACTTGGCGAGTGTGCGTCGATTTCACAGATATGAACAAAGCTTGCCCCAAAGACTGTTTTCCTCTACCCAGAATCGACCAGCTTGTCGATGCGACGGCACGTCATCAACGCATGAGCTTTCTCGATGCCTACAGAGGCTACCATCAAATCGCCATGCATCCAGATGACCAGGACAAAACTGCATTCCTCACGCCAAGAGGAACCTATTGCTACAAAGTTACGTCTTTTGGGCTGAAGAATGCAGGGGCAACCTACCAGAGACTGGTCACCGCCATATTTAAAGAGCAACTCGGCCACACTATGGAAGTATACATCGACGATATGGTGGTCAAGTCCAAAGAAGAACAGAATCATATAGCCGATCTAGAAAAGACATTTAGCATCTTACGCAAATACAGAATGAAACTGAACGCTTCCAAGTGTGCGTTCGGAATCGGCTCCGGCAAATTCCTGGGTTACATCATCAATCACCGAGGAATCGAAGCCAACCCGAGGCAAATCACAGCAATCTTGGAACTTAGCTCCCCCCGTTCAGTAAAAGAAGTCCAAAAGTTGATGGGGATGGCCGCTGCACTCAACAGGTTCATCAACCGGTTTACAGATCGCTGCCGACAATTCTTTCAGACACTACGGCAGGGTAAGGCTTTTGAATGGTCCGCCGAATGTGAATCAGCCTTCAACGGACTCAAGACCTACCTCCGCTCAGTACCTCTCTTGATAACACCTGCCGCTGGTGACCCGCTCATTCTATATCTGGTAGTTTTCGATAGGGCCGTCAGCACCGTACTGTTAAAAGAGGAGGAGGGGGAGCAATGGCCAGTGTATTATGTGAACAAGGCAATGGTTGACGCCGAAACATGCTACCTTCCGCTGGAAAAACTCTTCTTAGCCCTAGTCATGGCAGCAAGAAACTGATGCATTACTTCCAAGGACATAGCATTGGGGTGCTAACAGATTATCCCCTCCGATCAGTACTACGGAGCGCAGAAGCATCAGGACGTGTTTCAAAATGGGCTCTTGAACTTGGTCAATACAACATTTAGTTTTTACCTAAAACCGCAATCAAGGGGCAGGTGTTGGCCGACTTTGTTGCCGAATTCACCGGTGAGCTTGCCAACCTCAAACCTGACGAAGTCCGACCAAAGGCTGAAGTTCGACCAAAGTCGAACTGGAGAATTTATGTCGGGGATATTTGGCAATTATATTGTGATGGATCGTCTAACCAAAGGGGCAGCAGCGCCGGAGTTGTAATCATGTCTCCAGACGGCGCAGTAATTGAGCAAGCCGTCAAGCTTGGCTTCGAAGCATCAAATAACAAAGCCGAATACGAAGCCCTTCTAGCCGGTCTGCGGAATGCGCACCTTCTCGGCGCTCGGTGTCTGCTTGTGTTTTGTGATTCAAAATTGATAATCAATCAGCTAAAGGGAGAGTACGCGGCAAGAAACGACCGTATGGTGGCCTACATGAAAACGGCCAATTCCTTGCTGGCAAAATTTGACCATCACGAACTGAACCAAATAACACGCGACCAGAACACACATGCGGATGCCTTGGCGTGCCTAGCCTCCGCCATCATTCTGAGATCAAACGGACCATCGAAGTAGGCTTTGTCCCGGAGCCGAGTATTGGCCCTTCGGAGGAAATCCATGTCAACGTTATAGAATCCGCACCAAGCTGGATGGACCCCATTGCTGCATTCCTCTCTTTTGAACAACTCCTCAGAGGACAAAAAAGAAGCACACAAGCTGCGAAATAAAGCCCTGCGATACTATCTAGATCCGCAAGGAGGGCTTTATAAAAAGTCCCTCTCTGGTCCATACTTAGAATGCGTGCACCCCGACAAAGTGGAGGAGCTTCTGACAGAGATACATGAGGGCAGTTGTGGTGCCCATTTTGGCAGACGCTCCCTAGCCCATCGAGCTATAACCCAGGGGTATTATTGGCCGACAATGAGAGCTGACGCGGAGAGTTATGTAAAAAAATGCGAACAGTGCCAAAAGTTCTCCCCATTAACCCATCTGCCTGCTGAAGGGTTGAACTCTATCACCAGCCCCTGGCCGTTTGCTCAGTGGGGACTTGATATCGTAGGACCACTGCTGAGGGCCCCCAGGAAATAAGCGATTCTTAATTGTCGCGACAGATTACTTCACAAAATGGGTCGAAGCGGAGGCTTTAACACATATACGAGATGCCGACATTAAACGCTTTGTATGGAGAAACATCATAACACGATTCGGCATTCCGAGAGCTCTCATCTCGGACAATGGCACCCAGTTCGATTGTGGCGTATATCGAGAGTTATGCAGCAAATATGGCATTCGACCCTACTTCTCGACACCGGCCTACCCCCAAAGCAATGGTCAAGCCGAAGCCTCTAACAAATCCATCTTGGACGGCATCAAAAAGAGACTGGAAAAAGCTAAAGGCAAATGGGTCGAAGAATTCCCGAGTGTATTGTGGGCTCATCGTACTACGTCAAGGAGATCCACTGGAGAAACACCGTTCGCTTTATGCTTTGGAACCCAGGCAATCTTACCCCTGGAAATTGACCTCCCAACTCTGAAATCGCAAGTTTTTGATATGGGCCGAAACGACATGATGCTTGCCCTGGATCTGATTCTAATCGAAGAACGAAGAGACCACGCCCTGGCATCCATGGCACGGTATCAGCAGCAGCTCGCAAAGTCGTATAATCAGCAAGTTCAGTTGCGCCGATACACGCCAGGAGAGTTTGTCCTAAAGAAGGTACTTCCAGCCGACCGGAGATCGGCCGATTGAAAATTGGGTCCAAACTGGGACGGCCCCTATCAGATAGAATCCATAGCAGGAACAGGGGCATATCGGCTCTCAGACATGTCAGGAAGAAGCCTGCCACGGCCTTGGAATTCAACACATTTACGTAAATTCTATCATTGACCTGACTTGTGGGCTTGATACTTGTACATGTTCCACCGTTGCAATACAAAGTTTCTCGTTTTCTCAAGCTCGCTCCCAAGCCTTTAAGGGTCGATTAAACCCTCCAAGGCCAAAATAAAGTCACCTTAGGGCCGATTAAGCCTCCAGATTCGGAGCGCCCTTCGTGGATATCACGATTGGCCAAAATAAAGCCTCCGGATTCGGAGCCCCTTTTGGTGCATGACACCCTAGGGCCGATTAAGCCTCCGGATTCAGAGCGCCCTTCGTGGATATCATGATTGGCCAAAATAAAGCCTCTGGATTCGGAGCCCCTTTTGGTGCATGAGACCCTAGGGCCGATTAAGCCTCCAGATTCGGAGCGCCCTTCGTGGATATCACGATTGGCCAAAACAAAGCCTCCGGATTCGGAGCCCCTTTTGGTGCATGACACCCTAGGGCTGATTAAGCCTCCGGATTCGGAGCGCCCTTCGTGGATATCACGATTGGCCAAAATAAAGCCTCCGGATTCGGAGCCCCTTTTGGTGCATGACACCCTAGGGCCGATAAAGCCTTCGGGTTCGGAGCGCCCTTCGTGGTTATTACGATTGGCCAAAATAAAGCCTCCGGATTCGGAGCCCCTTTTGGTGCATGACACCTTAGGGCCGATTAAGCCTCCGGATTCGAAGCGCCCTTCGTGGATATCACGATTGGCCGAAATAAAGTCTCCGGATTCGGAGCCCCTTTTGGTGCATGACACCCTAGGGCCGATTAAGCGTCCGGATTCGGAGCGCCCTTCGTGGATATCACGATTGGCCAAAATAAAGTCTCTGGATTCGGAGCCCCTTTTGGTGCATGACACCCTAGGGCCGATTAAGCCTCTTAAGGCCGATTAAGACTTCGAATTCGGAGCGCCCTTCGTGGATATAATGATTGGCCAAAATAAAGTCTCCGGATTCGGAGCCCCTTTTGGTGCATGACACCCTAGGGCCGATTAAGCCTCTTAACGCAGATTAAGACTCCGAATTCGGAGCGCCCCTCGTGGATATCACGATTGGCCAAAATAAAGTCTCCGGATTCGGAGCCCCTTTTGGTGCATGACACCCTAGGGCCGATTAAGCCTCTTAAGGCAGATTAAGACTCCGAATTCGAAGCGCCCCTCATGGATATCACGATTGGCCAAAATAGTCTCCGAATTCGGAGCCTTTCCGAGAGATGCATTCGGCCCACTTCATTGGCCGAATAAATATTCACTGAATTGTTCTTAATTCAAGCCGGTCAATGCATGTTTAAACATTTACGCCACCCAACACAAAACTTGCCAGTAAGTTGAAATAATACGTTTAATTAAGCACATAGCATTTCAAGACCAAACACAAACGTTGAAAATAAAAGAAATGCTATTTGTTCGGTGCGAAGTCTTCTCGCGTTCCCAAGTCTATTCATTCGGCACCCTCATCGTCGCTCTTCTTAATTTCGAAATCGGAATAAGGAAAGTAGTGGCGATGATACAGGGGCGAGGCCGAATCAATGCCCATGGCATTGAGAGCTTTCTCGGTTTGAAGGGCCTTAATCCAGCCGTGCTTGGATCCACGATTTTCACATCGGCAGACCTCCTCGGCAAGGTCCTGTTTGGTCTTCTCTATCCCTACCTTCAGGCCGTCCTGAAACCCCTTTTCATAACCCGAGGTCCGTTGGGTCATTCTCTCCTCAACGACCAATTCAGATTGACCGGCCGCCACCGACGCGCTCGTTTGAACATTCTTCAGCTCCTGAAGCTCATGCTCAGCCTTTTCCGCGCGAATCTCAAGACTACGATTCCTTTCGTCCTGTTTCTCACTCTCACGTCGCGCTTCCCGCAGACGCATGCCGACTTCGTAAGCAGTGTATAGTCCTTTCACGGCCCCATGTATGCCGTCTCGAAATACTTCGAAATCTCGACATCCGACCATCGATTGTTGGACTTCTAGCGGGAATATTTGTCGAGCGAACTCGACTGCCACATCTGGGTCTTTAATGATAGAATCCGCCTCCGTCATTGGTCTATTCCTCACAAAAACCGCAAAACTCAACGGTCGTGGCGTCGCATCAGGCTCGATTTTCAGTCGCGGGCGCGGAGAATTTCCCCGTTGTTGCCTGTCCTTTCGGGGCGATCTGCTTCGACGACTAAGGGCTGCTGTGTTTCCCGATC
>JAPPVO010003585.1:0-25278 GCA_030407325.1 Camellia japonica | reverse complement strand
GATATCGAGTAAAGTTCAAACCATGATCACGAGCAAATTTTAGATATCTAAGAACTCGAATGATCGCTTTCCAATGGTCTTCTCCGGGGTTACTAGTGTGCCTACTCAATTTACTGACTGCATAAGCTATGTCAAGACGAGTACAATTCATTAGGCACATTAGGCTTCCAATGATTTGGGAGTATTTTAACTGAGATACTGCATCACCTTTATTTTCTGATAAATAAAGATTGATGTCTACAGGTGTTCTAGCTACATTCATATCATCCTTGATAAATTTATCAAGAATTTTCTCAATATAATGTGCTTGAGATAATGCATATTCATCAGATGTTTTAGTAATTTTCATTCCTAATATAACGTCTGCGACCCCCCATATCCTTCATATCAAATCTTTTGTTAAGCAATTGCTTAGTTGATTTGATCATGTTTTGACTACTTCCAATGATAAGCATGTCATCCACATAAAGACAAACTATGGCATATCCTTGGTCAGCGTTTTTAACATAGACGCATTTGTCACATTCATTTATCTTAAACCCATTAGTAAGCATTGCATGATCAAATTTTTCATGCCATTGCTTAGGTGCTTGTTTTAATCCATAAAAAGACTTTACAAGCCGACAAACTTTTTTTTCTTGCCCCAACACTACAAACCCTTCGGGTTGCTACATATAGATCTTTTCATTTAGATCACCATTAAAGAAAGCTGTCTTAACATCCATTTGATGTATTTCTGAATTAAACAACGCTGCTATAGAAATAAGCATGCGAATGGATGTTATTTTTGTCACAGGGGAATATGTGTCAAAATAGTCCAGACCTTCCTTTTGTTTGTAACCTTTTACTACAAGTCTTGCTTTGTACTTGTCTATTGAACCATCTGCCTTCAGTTTCTCTTGAATATCCATTTATATCCAAGAGGTTTAGAACCTGGTAAAAGATCCACTAATTCGTAAGTATGATTTTGTATAATGGACTCAATTTCATTATTAACAGCCTCTTTCCACAAAGGTGCTTCAGGACCTGTCATTGCTTCCTTAAAGCTTTGAGGTTCATTTTCTAACAGGTATGTTAGGAAATCTGGACCAAAGAATTTTGATGTTCTCGCTCTCTTACTTTTTCTTGGTTCATCATCAGTTAAATCCTCTTGGTCAAGACCATTACTAGTCTCTTGTGTTTGATTGTCATTAGTCTCTTGACTTTGTGTACAATCATAAGTTCTTTTCTGTGAACTTGATTCCTGTCATTTCTTGTAAGGAAGACATGTTTAAAAACAAACAGCAATCCTTGATTCTATAATTAGTGTTCACATTTATATCAGGTATTTCTGATTTATAAGTCAGAAACCGATATGCACTACTATTCTGAGCAAAACCAATAAACACACAATCTAATGTTTTTGGTCCAATCTTAGTCTTTTTAGGAACAAGAAACTTCAACTTTTGCCAAAAACACCCCCACACTTTTAACTATTTGTAGGAAGGCGTCGACCTTTCACAATTCAAAAGGAGTGCTGTTGGTTTTTTGTGGGGTATCTGTTAAGAAACATAATTAGCAGACAATATTACTTCCCTCCACAAGTTTCTGTGGTAAGCCTGAACTTAGTAACATGGCATTCATCATTTCTTTTAGGGGTTCTATTCTTTCTTTCAGCAATTCCATTTGCTGTGGAGAATAAGGTGCTGTAGTTTGATGAATAATGCCATGTTATGCCCAAAATCATTCAAAGAGTGCATCATATTCACCACCCCTATCACTTCTAATATAAATCAATAAATTTCAAAACAAATTCAAGAAAAAACCAAAATAATTATGACTACAACAAGTCAGAATTAATGTTTTGACAAAATCATATCCTCATAAAGATTTTGCCTAAGAGAAGCGAACAAATCAAAAATCTCATTTGAATTGTATAAATTCTTGCAACTCATTTACGAATAAGTAACACTGACATAAGAATATTTGTGATAAAAAAAAACTAAATTATCTCTTCTAATGCAAGAGATACACTCCCATATTAAAATAATGTTTTATGGCTACTGCAATTGAAACTATAACTGGTAGTGGTACTCCGATTGTTACACCAATACCGGTCCCTATCCAGAACCATGTTCATGTACCAATAAATCATGGAGAAAAACCGGGAAAAATTTAAAGGTATTGAGTTAAGAGATGATAACCGAAGATGCTGTTCTATCTTACAACTCTTAATTTGGCCCGATTTCTTCATGAAGAGGCTCCAGCACTTAAAAGAGGGTGAAGTGATCGGCAAGTGTTGGCTGTAGATGCTTGAAAACATTCAGATTTCCTGTGCAGAAACTACATCCTCAATGGCCTTGACAACATGCTGTATAATGTTTACAGTCCTTTGAAGTCAGCAAAAGAATTGTGGGATTCTTACGGTGATCTAAATGAAGAGATCTATATGGAGCAACCCGAAGGGTTTGTAGTGTGGGGCGGGGGAAAGAAAGAAGAAAGTTTGTCGGCTTGTAAAGTTTCTTATGGATTAAAACAAGCACCTAACATGGTATGAAAAATTTGATCATGCAATGCTTACTAATAGGTTTAGTAAGATAAACGAATGTGACAAATGCGTCTATGTTAAAAACACTGACGAACGATATGTCATAGTTTGTCTTTATGTGGATGACATGCTTATCATTGGAAGTAGTCAAAACATGATCAAATCAACTAAGCAAATGCTTAACAAAAGATTTGATATGAAAGATATGGGGGTCGCAGATGTTATATTAGGAATGAAAATTACTAAAACATCTGACAGGTATGCATTATCTCAATCACATTATATTGAGAAAATTCTTGGTAAATTTATCAAGGATGATATGAATTTAGCTAAAACACCTGTAGACGTCAATCTTTATTTATCGAAAAATAAAGGTGATGTAGTGTCTCAGTTAAAATACTCCCAAATCATTGGAAGCCTAATGTACCTAATGAATTGTACTCCTCTTGTTAGTCGATGGATTAAATTAGTGTGCTGGATGTATAATGTGGAAGACAGTTTGGTCCATGTGAATTATACTGGATTTGGGCCTTTTCAGTGGGTTCAATTTGCTGGTTTAATGTGGGTTTGGGCCATGGGTATTCAAAATTTTGTTATGGCTCTCGCACAGTATGGATGGAAGTGCCAGTCTGTTTCCCGAAGTACATGAAGTTCTTTTATTTATTTTTATTTTGAGTGTTTGTGAGGATTTTATTTTATTCATCTAACTCGGATCTGTAATATTTAAAATGATTGTAATAATTCCCCCACCCCGCTTCTTTCTATCCCATTCTTTAATCGGTTTCCCTAACTGTACATATGTATATATCTAACATGCCATGCATATCCACGCTTTGCATCCATGTTTCATGCATCTTGATTCGGCTAAGTTTGCATTTGTGGATTTAATCAATTCTTCTGTGGTTCTATGCGCTACCTCATGTTCTTGCTATGATTCACATGCAATATCTTAGAAGCCGAATCTTTAGTCGCATCTCATGAGTGAATTGTATTAGGATTCTGTATATAAGATCATGCATATTTGGACTAACTTTGTTTTGTAGCTGTTCGAGGGACGTCGGTAAATCTGTGAGTTTTTACGCTTTAGCATCCCATTTGTGTGTGTTTTTCTTACTATGTGTTAGTATTCTACCATGAGGCTACTTGCTTACTTGATATAACTGTATGAATGCCTGTGGATGAAGGCTTGTTGTTTGAATTGGAATAATTCAATAAATGTACGTTTTAAGCCCACTTTGCAGTGGCAAATTCACAAACTTTAAGCCCACTTTGTCAAGTGGCAAATTCAAACCCTTTTCGAAAAACAAACATGAAGTGAATTGTTCCAATTTGAGCAAACTAGTCTATACTTGTATGCTTCACATAGTAAATTTTAGGATTTACTAAATAATCAGAACATGAACATAAAAAAAAATAAAAGTCATATCATGGTTTAGTAGAGACCGATTTTTGATCGGGTGAGTGGGGGTGCTCATTATTGACCTTCCCCTCTCATACCTAAGGTTCCAAGCCAAGCATCTTGGTTACGACGAACAGTGGCCTTGGCACGAGTCATGGGTTTCCTAATTTCCCAAAATAAATATTAGGTGGCGACTCTGAAATCTGATAACACAGTCCATTTTTTACAAAATTGCAATAAAATGGATTTCAATAAAAGTTGTCAAATCTGGACTCTCATCTACGTTCACATTGCACTCGTGAGCTAGATCAAAGAGATCTCAAGGGTCTCGAGGTCCGAACTGTTTAATGCGCGCAAGTACCCCCCGGGCATGTTACAGTTTCTGGCGACTCCGCTGGAGATTTTATGAAACCTTGACTCGAACTCCATGATATGACTTTTATTTTCAATTATATGTTTATTGCATTGCATGCATTGGTGCACTTAAAGTTCCTGTGTTGCCCAGATATTGGTGGAAGCACAAGCATACTTTTTGTGACACTACACCTATCTCTACATTACTTTGGAGGCCTTGTGTCATAATCTTTTGAGATCTGAAAGTTCTCAGACTTTGAAGAGAGGCTAATATTGAGTCTTTTGAGTTCCTAAGATCTTCATTGGTTATGACCCAAAGGACTCTTTGGTAATGTCACCTTGACTTCAATCCCTAGAGTGAGCTAACCTTGTACATATAGTGTGCTATAGTACTTTCAAATTAGGATAGGTTGCTTTCCCATTTCTAGGATGTATGATACCGCTTGTTTGAATAGTGAAACCCTAGATGATTTCAAGCTAGGACAGGATAACCCTACCCTCTTTAGGGGTGTTTGTTCTCTTTCCTGCTTTATGTGCAATGTATTGGATCTATACACGGGTTCTCAAATTCAAGGAGTGGTTCAGGCATTTCAGTTTGTGGGGTTCAGTCTGTTTTAGTGAGGGCATAATTGGAAGTTCCATTTTGTTTGTAATTGGGGAGTGACCACCTGTTGATTGTACGAGCTTTATTTTGAATGTTTTGGCTGGGCCACACTTTGACTAGCAAAATGAGAATGGTTTTATTCTGAGTTCTGATTGAGTATTGAGTCTAAGTTTGACTCCACCAAGTTGTAGAGTTAGAGTCAGGCTCGAGTCAGCCTAATGAGTCAGAGTCTGTTGATTTCGATAGTGCTAACCTAGACATTTCTGTCCTGTCTAGGTCATCTTTGTCATTTTCTTTTGAGTATGTTGTCAAAAGTCTGTTGTCATTGCTGAGTCATAGTCTCTTTCAATAACAGAAAAAAAAAAACAAAATGCCATAGAGTCTGCCTATTTCTCTGTGCCTTAATTCATCGCATTGACCAAGAGTTTTTCAAAACATTTCCAAAACTCTGATAAAAACGAAGAGGAAGAATTTCCTTGGGATTTGCAAATTTGATCAACTGAGAGAGAAGAGAGGTGTGCTAAGCTTTGATGAATAAAATCATTTTGTTAATGTGGGTACTGAGAAGGATCCTGGCTTGGTCCAAATTGGTTCTATCTTATCTTTATAAAAGTACGAGTGATTAGTCACTTTGTGAAAAGATTTCAAAAACTGTTTTTGCGTGGTCCTACGAAGACATGCCTGGAATTAGTTATACAGCATAGGATCCCTTTTGACTTGTGGTCCGACCTCCTTAGCTCCTTAGCTTTCAAACCTTGATTCGAAGTATTCAATGATCATTCAAACTATAAGTCTTGCATAGCCGAATTGGAAATAGCCCTTGAACTAGGGGCCATGATGTGATTCAAATGGAGGCAGCCGTTCAACTAGGGGCAATAAGGTCGAATATGATTTAGATTGGAAATAGCCCTTGAACTAGGGGCAATGATATGATCAGATGGAAACAGACCTTGAACTCAGGGCAGAGAATGTGATTTTGATTTGAAACAGCCCTTGAACTAGGGCAAAAGTGTGAGGCTTGCATAGCTGAAATGGAGGCAGCCCTTGAACTAGGGCAATAAGGTACCCCCTTGAGAGGCTCGTTGTTGAAAATCCGGAAGGGGACCCAGGCAAAAGTTAGAGCACAAAAAAAAAAAAAAAAAAGAAAAGAAAGAAAAAAAATAAAAAGAAAAATGAAAAGCTCGCAAGGTTGAAAACCTGAAAGGGCGGCTTTGGCAAAAGTTAGAGTGTAAAAGGAGAGTGTCAATACCCGAGTGAACCTTAGCCAAAACTATGTAGGGCTGGGATTCAGATTGGAAGCAACCCTTGAACTAGGGGCAAGAAGGTTAGATGTGATTAGATTGAAGCAGCCCTTGAACTAGGGGCAAAAGTTGGTGTGATCAAAGAGTTAAAACTAAATCGTTTCCCAATGAAGACCGCCTAGAAAGGCCAAACCCAGAATTTGAGAGAGAATAAATTTTATTATTGAAGGACAATCGAGTCCTATCCACTACATAGGGCAACACTAGGGGCAAATTCAGACCCAAGTAGCCTAGTCCTTACATCATCATATCTCCTAGTCAAGTGTAGAGTCATTATTATAGATTTGATGGCTTTAGAGATCTCACACCCAATCAACATGGATAGGCTAAACTGAAACCCTTAAGAGGCTCGCTGGGCGGAAAACCCGAAGGGCGACCCAGGCAAAGTTAGAGCAGAAAAACAAAAAATAAAAAAAATGATGAAAAAAAAATGAAAATGAAAAAACAAAAGATGAAAAATGAAAAGCTCGCAAGGTTGAAAACCCGAAAAGGCGGCTTTGGTAAAAGTTAGAGCACAAAAGAGAGTGTCAATACCCGAGTGACCCTCAGCCGGAACTATGATGGCCTGATTCCTATCTTTGGGATACGTAGGTACCTTCATCTTGAAGTTCGACCCTAATAATTTTTCAACTCATTCATTTCGTCCATGTTTGATTGGTGTATCTTTAGTCGACTTGGTTGTCCTATCTACATTTTCTTGATTTGTCTTCAGTCTGGTCGATTCAGTTGGTTCAATTAATTTTGGCTCTGGTTTGGTTCAGCTCAGTTCGATTCGGTTCAGTTCTCGGCTTCATTCGGTTCATATTGGCTTGGTTCAGTTATCACCATTGATTATCTGGCTTGGGACTATGCACCCCAATGGTTGATTCCATGTTAGTTGGGTAGTGGCCATTTGCAAAAATAGGTTTTGATTAATTTGAATGAAACTGACTAATTTTTCTCGAAAATTGTTCCATTTTTGCAAAACTTGGACCATTCTTTGGATTGAAAAGGAAAAATTTTCAGTGCTCATAGCTTAGCTTATGTGATTTCAAAACAGAAAATGGAATAAGTATGCTAATCTAACTCTTATGTTGGTCAAAACATTTTTACAAAAAAAATCAAGAGACAAAAAAGGGTCAAGGCAATGAACTAGGGGCATAGTCGAGTTAGAGATTCTGTCTTCTCCACCGCTCGAGCCAACTATTCAGTGTATATAAGTGTGTATTCATACCAGTCAAGATATTCATACCAGTCAGTGTATATAAGTGTGTATTCATACCAGTCAGTGTATATAAGTGTGTTCCTTTCATACCAGTCAGTGTATATAAGTGTTTTCCTTTCATACCAGTCAGTATATTTATACCAGTCAGTGTATTTATACTAGTCAGTGTATATAAGTGTGTTTGGATCGTTTTGCTTCGTTCTTCTTTCGTTAAGTCATTTTTGATTCAGGTCAGTATGGAATCAATGTCCAATTTAGAGTTCAAATTCAATCATTATCAAATTCAAAAAAAATTATTTTCAAATTCAGAGTGATGTGCCAGTCACGCCATTGATGTACAGAACCTAAACTGATTTTATTGTAGTTTGGGGAGGACATCCCCGATTACAGAGACTCCAAAAAAAAAAAAAAATGAAAAGAAAAGAGAAATAAACCAAAAAAAAAAGAAAAAAAAAGAGTGAGAAAACAAAAAGGAAAAAGAAAGAGAGTAGCATTTTCTTAATTTTTTTCGGCAGCAGCTCGGCGACGAAGATTACAACAGGCTTCATTTGCACACAGCTTCGTTGCCTAACTTTTCCATCAGTTGCCTCGCGTCATCTTTACTCCTTCGAAGCTTTTGAAGACTCTGCCTCAGCCTTGGCAGAGCTTCCAAAAGAGATTATTCCTCGCCGGCCATCAAATTGGTTGTGCGAAGAAACTCCGAATCGAGTCACGGAGGTTGTCAGTCGTTTCAGCTCTTTGTTTTGCTTTTTCAGCACACCAATTTCTACCCGAGCGTCTTTGTACATACGTTGGAGGAGAGAGAGTTGTGCATGTAACTGATGTACTTCACACGTCCTGTTCTGCAGTTGACGGGACAAGTTGGAGACCGCTGTCACGGTCTCCACAAATGACCTCAGCGTATACGAGTTTGCTTCGATGTCAGACTGTGCCACCATGATTTGTTCAACTGACATCGCTGGAAAGTTGAAAACAGGAGAAGGAGGAGGAGCCCGTGGTTGAGGTTCAGGGGAGTCGGAATCGGTCATCTCTATCGTGGACTCATTCAGGTCTGGAAAAAGTGTGAGAGAACCGTGTGAAGAGGCCATGACAGAGGAGAGTAATGCAAAAGAAAGGTTGCAGAATGGTGGTAAAGAAAGTTTGCAGGCTTTTGCTCTGCCATCTCTCGCAGGCCTCACCTTAAGAAGAGGATGGAACCAAAGAAGAAGACAAAAAGGGAGGAAGGCCGAGACGATCATTGACAATCGGGGCAAGATTGGATAGCCTGTCGGTCAGGCGCCGCGATTGTTGAAATCGCGCGACAGACACGACGCTCGAAGAAGATGAAGGAAGAGAGAGTGAGACAAAAATAGGAAGAGAGAGTGAGACAAAAATAGAAGAGGCGGGAGAGTTGCATATATACGTGTATATGTATTGTATATTTATGTATTATATACATTTATTCAACTATTTTTGTCACAAGAGTGACTTGGTGAAGTGGTCTGATTCGATGTTTGAAAGATGGAAGGCTGAGCCCAAGGTCAGGGGTTCGAACCCCACAACAAATGTTTCTTTTGTTTTGTTTTGGTTTTATGTATATATATGTCTCATATACTTATATATATATTTGTTTGAATATTTTGTCACAAGAGTGGCGTAGCTTAGTGGTTGAGGACTTGGAGGCCAAACTTGAAATCAGAGGGTCGAACCCCCGTGTCCATGCATTTTGCGTTTTTCCTTTTTTTTTGTGTGTTTTGCGTACGTGCGTTGACGTCAGTAAACGGAATATGCCTTCTCAGTAACGACATCTTCCCGTTGATGGCTGCAAACAGAATATTCTCCATCTGTGTATATATTCGTATATGTTTGTGTATAGGTCCGTATGTCTGTGTTGTATATACCTATATATATACTGTATATGTCTGTGTATATATCTGTATATATCTGTCTGTATGTTGTCTGTATATGCATATGTGTATACCATATGTACATATATGTGTGTATTTATATGTAAATATTTGTGTATTATTTTGGTTGTGTTTGCAATGAGTTCCTAGGAGACCAACTGCGACGGTGAAAACTAGAGTTCGAATGGCCGAGGCCTAGAACGCAAAAGGTTTGGGATTTCCGAGACTAAAGTCTGGTTTAAATACCCAGGGGTGTATCCCTGGCTTGAAATCTGTATGGCAGCCCCATAGGTTGAGGTAGCGTGTATGCGCCTCAATTCTGGATACTGAACCAACCTAGTCTGTCACCCCGTTGGAGAATAGGGAAAGTTGTGAATATAATCAGGAAGTAAAGCGGCATCCGTGGCCATTCAATCGGTTAAAAACAGCAAGTGTGCTTGTTGTTCTTTTTCGGGTCTAGGAGACCTTAAATTCTCTGAAGGTGCAAGTCCTTTGGTGTTTGTCGTGCCCAAACAACTTTCATGGTCTAGGAGACCTTAAATCCTTTAGAGGTGCAATTCCTTTGGTGTTTGTCGTGCCCGAACGACTTCAATCGGTCTGGTATAGTCACCTGACTATGTTTGTAATGAGTTCCTAGGAGATTAATTGAGACGGTGGAAACTAGAGTTTGAATGGCGATGCCTAGAACGCAAAACCGAGACTAAAGTCTGGTTTAAATACCCAGGGGTGTATCCCCTGCTTGAAATCTGTATGGCAGCCCCATAGGTTGAGATAGCTTGTATGCGCCTCAACTCTGGAAACTAAACCAACCTAGTCTGTCACCCTGTTGGAGAATAGGGAAAGTTGCAAACATAGCCAGGTAGAAATGTGGCTTGCTTTGTGTGTTTTACACAAAGCTTGCCACCCATGTTGCCATCTTCATATCTTTATCATCACTCCATGACATTGCATTGCATTGCACAAATCATGAATTATCAAACCGGCTTCGCGTAGCGTATAAGTCCAATTATCCAACCTGGCTTCGCGTAGCATATAAGTCCAATTATCAAACCGGCTTCGCGTAGCGTGTAAGTCCAATTATCAAACTGGCTTCGCATAGCGTATAAGTCCAATTATCCAACCCGGCTTCGCGTAGCGTATAAGTCCAATTATCAAATCAGCTTCGCGTAGCGTGTAAGTCCAATTATCAAACCGGCTTCGCGTAGCGTATAAGTCCAATTATCAAACTGGCTTCGCGTAGCGTGTAAGTCCAATTATCAAACCGGCTTCGCGTAGCGTATAAGTCCAATTATCAAACCGGCTTCGCGTAGCGTATAAGTCCAATTATCAAAATCGGTTAACAACAGCAGGTGCGCCTGTCTGTTCACACCACCCAAATCGGCTTCGCATAGCGTGCAAGTCCAATTATCAAGCCGGCTTCGCGTAGCGTATAAGTCCAATTATCAAACTGGTTTCGCGTAGCGTACAAGTCCAATTATCAAAACCCAATCGGTTAACAATAGTAGGTGCGCCTGTCTGTTCACACCACCCAAATCGGCTTCGCGTAGCGTGTAAGTCCAATTATCAAACCGGCTTCGCGTAGCGTATAAGTCCAATTATCAAGCCGGCTTCGCGTAGCGTATAAGTCCAATTATCAAACCGGTTTCGCGTAGCGTATAAGTCCAATTATCAAAACCCAATCGGTTAACAACAGCAGGTGTGCCTATCTGTTCACACCACCTAAATCGGCTTCGCGTATCGTGTAAGTCCAATTATCAAACCGGCTTCGCGTAGCGTATAAGTCCAATTATCAAACCGGCTTCGCGTAGCGTATAAGTCCAATTATCAAAATCGGTTAACAACAGCAGGTGCGCCTGTCTGTTCACACCACCCAAATCGGCTTTGCGTAGCGTATAAGTCCAATTATCAAAACCCAATCAGTTAACAACAGCAGGTGCGCCAGTCTGTTCACACCACCTAAATCGGCTTCGCGTAGCGTATAAGTTCAATTATCAAAACCCAATCGGTTAACAACAGTAGGTGCGCCTGTTTGTTCACACCACCCAAAATCGGTTAACAACAGCAGGTGCGCCTGTCTGTTCACACCACCCAAATCGACTTCGCGTAGCGTATAAGTCCAATTATCAAAATGTTCCTGCATATCATTTGCATTTTGCCCATGAACTATGCTGGTTTGATTCCTTGCAAAGGGATACGTAAGTAACCTTCGGGTTTAACCACTTGCATTGCATCTTATTTGTTTGCCCAAGTCTTATGGCCTTGTCAAAAGGGTCGTCTTCGAGCTTTGACATTCACTCACGTCATGAAATGACTTCGAGCTCTATCAAAGAGGGGCAACTGTAGACACCCCATTTTGACTGGCCCTAAGACTTGGGGCACTTTCTTTTGAATACCCCATGATGTAAATTGGAATATGTCATTTTATGAATTTCTTAGCAAAAAAAATCAGATTGAAGTTTTAATTCCAAACCTCACCCATTTTAGCCAAATTATTAATTTGTAGTATTTTATAATTTTATGTGTGTACATATTTTTAGGTGGTGTTATATAAAGTGGTACATTTTAGCTAATTTTGAAAAATAGAGAATAATAAAAAAAAATGAAAAATAAAATGAAAAATAAAAAAAAAAAAATGAAAAAAAAAAATGGTCAGAATGATGGGTTGCGTTTTGGGTAGAAGAGTGGGTGGAGAATTATTATGGTGGAGAGAGTAGACAACTAAAAGAAAAAAAAAAAAAGGGGGTGGTAGTGGACAATGATTTTCAAAAGAGAGACATAGGGAATATTTTTGTAGAAAGAAGAGGATTGGTTTGCTTTATGTATGTTAATTCGGTGGGTGGGGTTCAAAGTAGGTGGAGAAGATTGAAAAAAAGAGGAGAGCAGGTGAGAGTGGGTGGGGAAGAGACACACAACAAACACCTCACTCTCTTCAAGGTTAGAGGGGGAAAACGGATGGATGGACGATCTCTCTCTCGGGTTGGAAAAATAAGAGAGAGTTGGGGCTAAAAACAACACAACACTAGCCTCTCTCCCGGTGGTGTTCATGTGAGTGATGTTCATGAGTGATATGGTTTAGAGAAAATGGGTTGAGAGGAGGAGAGAGCTCTTTTGATTTTTGGGTTGAAAGCACACACACAGATTTTGGGAGAGAGAAGGAACAAAGCCATGAAGAAAAAAAGAAAAAAGAGAAGAGAAGACTGAGACACATAGCACACACACCCAGCACACACAATACACGACATACACACACACACATCACTCCATGCACACCATACACAACATACTATACATACACCATACCCACCATATACATAGGAGACACACACACACGGCACAAAGGGAGCGGGCTGGCTGTTCAGAGCTGCCTCTGCTCATAAAAAAGAAAAGAGAAGACTGAGACACATAGCACACACACCCAGCACACACAATACATGGCATACACACACACACACACACACACACATCACTCCATGCACACCATACACAACACACTATACATACACCATACCCACCATACACATAGGAGACACACACACACGGCACAAAGGGAGCGGGTGGCTGTTCAGAGCTGCCTCTGCTCCCTCTCGGCACCTTTTCTTCCTCTCGGCATGCATCTCTCTCTCTACGCAGAAAGAGAAACACAGCAGCAGCTCGAGGAGACACACACACACACGACACACACCAAACCCATCTCTCTCTTCTCTCTCTAGACATTCCTAGGCAGCTCTCTCTCACACTCAGACACACAGACCATGCACACACACAGACAACACACAGACCATGCACACACGATACAAACACACAAGACACATAGAGATACACTGACTCTCTCTCTCGGTAGTTTGGAAAGGGGACATACAGATACATCACATGCATGAACTTCTCTACCTCACTCACTCTCCTCTCACACACGGGAGACACACAGCAGGATATACTGCTCTCACACTCTCTCTCTGAACGGGGTTCTCTCTCAGGCTGGTTCTCCATACACACATCACACTACCATACATTGAGCTTCAACACCATTCACACATCATTCATACACACAGACCATACACATGCATACACATGATTGACACACACAAGACACACACACAGTTTTAAAGAGAGAGAGCATTACACCAAACCCAGCTCTCTCACTCTCGGCACCAAACCCACCTCTCTCACTCACGACCATCCTCCACTGAGTAGCTGAACAAAGGCTCTGATGGTTTCATTGGATTGCCATGTGCGCCGGGTACATTATTGATCAACCCACATGAGTATGCAAGTGGTGGGAGACTGCTTGAGTGGCCAATTAAGATTTTGATAGGTTACTTGTGGATGGTGGGCTTTTGAATCCCCTACTGGGGCATTTGACAAGGATTAATTACTGGGCCACGTGATCAACTATGGGCTATTTATGTTTTGATCCCACCCAAGGTTTCTGTTAGTCGATGGATTAAATTAGTGTGCTGGATGTATACATGTGGAAGACAGTTTGGTCCATGTGAATTATACTAGATTTGGGCCTTTTCAGTGGGTTCAATTTGCTAGTTTAATGTGGGTTTTGGGCCATGGGTATTCAAATTTTGTTATGGCTCTCGCACAGTATGGATGGAATATGCCAGTCTGTTTCCCGAAGTACATGAAGTTCTTTATTTTATTTTTATTTTGAGTGTTTGTGAGGATTTTAATTTATTCATCTCCCTCGGATCTGTAATATTTAAAATGATTGTAATAATTCTCCCACCCCGCTTCTTTCTATCCCATTCTTTAATCGCTTTCCCTAACTGTACATATGTATATATCTAACATGCCATGCATATCCACGCTTTGCATCCATGTTTCATGCATCTTGATTCGGCTAAGTTTGCATTTGTGGATTTAATCAATTCTTCTGTGGTTCTATGCGCTACCTCATGTTCTTGCGATGATTCACATGCCATATCTTAGAAGCCGAATCTTTAGTCGCATCTCATGAGTGAATTATATTAGGATTCTGTATATAAGATCATGCATATTTGGACTAACTTTGTTTTGTAGCTGTTCGAGGGACGTCGGTAAATCTGTGAGTTTTTACGCTTTAGCATCCCATTTGTGTGTGTGTTTTTTACTATGTGTTAGTATTCTACCATGAGGCTACTTGCTTACTTGATATAACTGTATGAATGCCTGTGGATGAAGGCTTGTTGTTTGAATTGGAATAATTCAATAAATGTACGTTTTAAGCCCACTTTGCAGTGGCAAATTCACAAACTTTAAGCCCACTTTGTCAAGTGGCAAATTCAAACCCTTTTCAAAAAACAAACATGAAGTTGAATTGTTCCAATTTGAGCAAACTAGTCTATACTTGTACGCTTCACATAGTAAATTTTAGGATTTACTAAAATAATCAGAACATGAACATATAAAAAAAATAAAAGTCATATCATAGTTTAGTAGAGGCCGATCTTTTGATCGGGTGAGTGGGGGTGCTCATTATTGACCTTCCTCTCTCATACCTAAGGTTCCGAACCAAGCATCTTTGGTTACGACGAACAGTGGCCTTGGCACGAGTCATGGGTTTCCTAATTTCCCAAAATAAATATTAGGTGGCGACTCTGAAATCTGATAACGCAGTCCAGTTTTTACAAAATTGCAATAAAATGGATTTTCAATAAAAGTTGTCAAATCTGGACTCTCATCTACGTTTCACATTGCACTCTTGAGACTAGATCAAAGAGATCTCAAGGGTCCGAACTGTTTAACGCGCGTGGGTACCCCCCGGGCATGTTACAGAGTCTACCATAACAAAGTCCAAAAATTTACTGACAACAAATTTCTTCGTGCTGGCATCCTCTGTCTTGTAATAATAAAACAGAAAATAAATAAATAACTTGATTAATCTGTTGAATATTATTCTGATCAAGTCTAGTGTTTGACACTGTGTCCTTAAGACAGATTCATTTTGGTATCGTCATTGTATTTAATTTTCTGTGATTTCATAAAGACATATTCTGGTTGAAAAAACAAATAGTGGTTTTTGCTATTTGACAGATAGTAGTAATATACTGTCTCTTTTCTTTGACAACTAGTAGTAATATACTGGTGTTATTAACAATTGCAGAATATTAATTTGTGTTACAGAAAATTATTGTGGTATTTTATTTTTCTAGTTTTAGTAACAAGGAAAATAAAATTATTTTATGTAATAATTTATTTTCTGGTTTTAGTAACTAGAAAATTAATTTGTATTTTAATTTTTTTTGATTTTTGTAATCAGAGATTATGGCTACTGCAACTAAAACTGCAACTGGAAGTGGCACTCCGATTGTTACACCAACACCGGTCCCTATCCAGAACCATGTTCATGTACCAATAAATCATGGAGAAAAATTGAAAAAATTTAACGGTACTGAGTTTAAGAGATGGCAGCAGAAGATGCTGTTCTATCTTACAACTCTTAATTTGGCCTGGTTTCTCCATGAAGAGGCTCCAGCACTTAAAGAGGGTGAAAGTGATCGGCAAGTTGTTGCCGCTGTAGATGCTTGGAAACATTCAGATTTCCTGTGCAGAAACTACATCCTCAATGGCCTTGACAATATGCTGTATAATGTATACAGTCTTTTGAAGTCAGCAAAAGAATTATGGGATTCTTTGGAGAAGAAATACAAGACAGAGGATGCCGGCACGAAGAAATTTGTTGTCGGTAAATTTCTGGACTTCGTTATGGTAGACTCCCAAACGGTAATTTCTCAAGTTCAAAATTTTCAAATAATTTTGCATAATATTCATTCAGAAGGTATGTCTCTTAGCGAGTCATTCCAAGTCGCTGCTTTAGTGAAAAAGTTACCACCGGCTTGAAAAGATTTCAAAAATTATTTAAAACATAAACGCAAAGAGATGACCATGGATGAATTGATTGTAAGATTAAGAATTGAGGAAGATAACCGAAAGGCTGAAAAGAGGAATGGGAAAAATCCCATTGAGTCCAAGGCTAATGTGGTTGAACAAGTTCATAAACCACATAACAAAAAGAGGAAGTTTACTGGAGATGGTCCTAAACAAGGCGACAACAATGGCAACAAGAAGTTCAAAGAGAAATGCTATAATTGTGGCAAGACTGGACATCGAGCTTCTGACTGCCGCCGCCCTAAGAAGGATCATGGAAGTACAAGCAAGAAGACTACCAATCAGGCCAATGTAACTGAACTAGATTAAATCTCTGACGGGGTGAATGACATCAACCTATCTGCTGTGGTGTCTGAGGCTAACTTGGTTGGAAATCCCAAAGAGTGGTGGGTTGACACTGGAGTAACTCGTCACATATGTACAGACAAGAAGATGTTCACTACCTACAATGAGGCTGCAAATGGTGAACAACTTTTTATGGGAAATTCTTTTACTTCTACTGTAGCTGGACAAGGAAAAGTGATCTTGATGATGACATCAGGGAAAGAACTGACCCTCAACAACGTACTGCATGTACCTGACATCCGGAAGAATTTAGTTTCTGGTTCTTTGTTAAGTAAAAATGGTTTTAGGCTTGTTTTTGAGTCTGATAAATTTGTATTAACAAAGAGTGGTATGTATATTGGTAAGGGATACATGAGTGATGGTCTCTTTAAATTGAATGTAATGACAGTTATACCGAAAGTTGCTATGAATAAGAATAACACATCTTTTGCTTATATTCTTGAGTCGAATTTATGGCATGGTAGATTAGGACATGTGAATTTTGATGCTTTGCGTAGATTAATTGGTTTGGATTATACACCAAAGTTTGAAATTAATCCTAATCATAAATGTGAAGTTTGTGTAGAAGCGAAACTAACTAAGGCTCCATTTAAATCGGTTGAAAGGAAAACCGAACCTCTAGAATTAATTCATACTGATGTATGTGATCTAAAATTTGTTCAAACTAGAGGAGGCAAAAAGTATTTCATAATATTTATCGATGATTGCACAAGATATTGTTATGTTTATTTACTTAGAAGTAAAGATGAAACCTTAGAAATGTTTAAACTCTACAAAACAGAAGTTGAAAATCAGCTTGGTAAAACCATTAAAATAGTTAGAAGTGATAGGGGTGGTGAATACGATGCACCATTAAATGAATTTTGTGCACAACATGGCATTATTCACCAAACTACAGCACCCTATTCTCCTCAGCAAAATGGAATTGCTGAAAGAAAAAATAGAACCCTTAAAGAAATGATGAATGCCATGTTACTTAGTTCAGGCTTACCACAGAACTTGTGGGGGGAAGCAATATTGTCTGCTAATTAAGTTCTTAACAGAATACCCCACAAGAAAACCAACAGCACTCGTTATGAATTGTGGAAAGGTCGACCGCCTTCCTACAAATACTTAAATGTGTGGGGGTGTTTGGCAAAAGTTTAAGTTCCTGTGCCTAAAAAGACTAAGATTGGACCAAAAACAGTAGATAGTGTGTTTATTGGTTATGCTCAGAATAGTAGTGCATATCGGTTTCTGACTTATAAATCAGAAATACCTGATATAAATGTGAACACTATTATAGAGTCAAGGAATGCTGTGTTTTTTGAACATATCTTTCATTACAAGAAAGGACAGGAATCAAGTTCACAGAAAGAACTTATGATTGTACACAAAGTCAAGAGACTAATGACAATCAAACACAAGAGGCTAGTAATGGTCTCGACCAATAGGATTTAACTGATGATGAACCAAGACGAAGTAAGAGAGCGAGAACATCCAAAATCCTTTGGTCCAGATTTTCTGACATACCTATTAGAAAATGAACCTCAAAGCTTTAAGGCAGTAATGACAGGTCCTGAAGCACCTTTGTGGAAAGAGGTTGTTAATAATGAAATTGAATCCATTATGCAAAATCATACGTGGGATATGGTGGATCTTCCACCAGGTTCTAAACCTCTTGGATATAAGTGGATATTCAAGAGAAAAATGAAAGCAGATGGTTCAATAGACAAGTATAAAGCAAGACTTGTAGTAAAAGGTTACAGACGAAAGGAAGGTGCAGACGCGCTCCTGGGAACTCTCCAAACATCCGCGCGTGAGGGCGCAGATCTCATTTTGTTCTGAGCTACTACAGTTCGGACTCAAATATCACGGTTCTGAATCTAATCTCACAATGTGCGATGTGAGACCGATAAATCACCAAAGAGTCCAAATCCGGCAAATCGTTTTGGAAAACTGATTTTTATAAAGAAGTGCCAAACATGGACTGCTTTGTCAGATATAGAGTCACCACCTAAATATTTTATTTTGGGAAAATTTAGGAAACCCTGACTCGTGCCTAAGGCCACGTGTTCGTCATCACCAAAGTTGTCTCGGCTCGGGAACTTAGGTACGATTGGGGAAGGTCATGTAATGAGCACCCCCGCTCGCCCGATCAAAGATCGGCCTGTACTAAGCATGATATCTTGTTTTTGAAAACACATGTGCTCTTATTCCGGTTAATTAGCTAATCTTACTATGTGATGAGCACAGCAAACAAGTATAGACTAGATCGCCTAATTTGGAACAAAGCATCGCATATCCGTTTGTTTGGAAAATGGTTTGAAGTTTGCTACTCGCAAGTAGGCTAAAATGCGGATTTCAATGAATTGTTTCAATTCAGGTAATCCAACCTTCACCCATAGGCATTCAGGCAGTTAATCACATAAGCAATTAGCCTCATGGCAAACATGCTGTCATGGTAATCAATAACACACATGCAGTATGCTAAAGCGTAAACACTTACAGTGTACTCCGAGCCAAAACAAAGAACCAGTTAGAAATCATGCATGATCCTAGTTCATGTTAAGATGGCTAATGCAACACATGCAACAATGCATCTAAAATAGGCTCGGCTATCTAGAATGTCATGTGAAATGCAACTTGATAACATGTTGTTGAACACATATTCAAGTAAATGTATTGAAAATACAATGCAGTTAGTATGATGCACCGAGTCCGGTGCATGCAATACAGATGAATGGATGCACGCATGTAAGCATAAGGTATGCTAAATGAAATATGCCCTAAAACTAACCATCGTAAGCGGTTAAGTAAAAGGGAGAAAGAAATGGGGGTTGGAAGACATGCATCACACACACGCATGCTTATTACAACAGTGTGTCCTCTCAAGAGAGGGACCGAATAAGAAGCTAACTAGCTAATCTAAGCTAATTAAACTAATTATTATAACACAATTAATTAACTAATCCTAGTTAACTAATTATTACAAAACGAATTGAATAGCTAACGCATTAACTAATTAAGGTACAAACCAAAGCAAAAGCAAGCTATCTAAGCATGGCAGCTAAGGAAAGCAGTAAAACATGAGGTTCTCGGAGGGAGAAGACTGGATGCATGCAAGCCCGGTCGCCTTGTTCGGAAATCCAATGCGATGCCCCGATTTGCCTCTGTTTTCATTTGTTCTCAGAAACTTGCACTAAACTCCAGAAAACTGAAACTCCACCTAGGGAAACCTGTGGGAGGGTGGCCGACCACTTTTGGTCTCTCCAGACACCCGTCGACCACTTTTGGTTGTTGAAAAACCAGAAAAGTGGTCGGCCAGCTGTAGACACCCCATTTTGACCGGCCCTAAGACTTGGACGCTTTCTTTTGATTACCCGATGATGAAAATAAGAATATGCCATCTCACAAAATTCTCAGCGAAAAAATGGAATTTAAGCTTTAATCTCGACCTACACTTGTTTTAACCAAATTATTTTAGACAATATATTTGATTAATATTGTACATATTTTAAATACTTTATATTTTATAATCAAATTTCGGTGGTGCATACTGTAGCGCGTCCGCGGGGGACCTCAGCTACAGCTCGGACTCGATTTGTGTCGCGGTTCTAAATCTGAACCAAAGAGTCCAAATCCGGCAAATCGTTTTGAAGAAAAACAGATTTTTGAAAAAGTAGTGCCAAACATGGACTGCTTTGCCAGATTACAGAGTCGCCACCTAAATATTTTAAAATGGGAAATTTAGGAAACCCTGACTCGGTGCCGAAGGCCACATGTCCGTCATCACCAAAGTGGTCTTGGCTCGGGAGCTTGGGTACGATCGGGGAAGGTCAGCTATGAGCACCCCCTTTCGCCCGGTCCGAAGACCGGCCTCTACTAACCGTGATATCCGTTTTTGAAAACTTTATACGTTCTTATTCCGGTTATTAACCTAGAATTACTATGTGATGCGCGCAACACAAAAGTATAGACTAGATTGCCTAACTTGGAAATAAACATTGCATATCCGTTTTGTCTTGAAAAACGTGTTGGTTTTTGCTACCCGCAAGTAGGCTAAAATACGGATTTCGATGAGTTATTCCAACTCAGACAATCCAACCTCCACCCACAGGCATTCAAACAGTAATATCACATAAGCATTTAGCCGCATGGCAGGCATACTGTCATGGCAACATTCACACGCATGCGATATGCTAAAGCATAAATACTTACATCGTACTCCGTGCCAAAACAATAACCCGATTAGCAAACATGCATGACCTAGTTCATGTTAAGTGGCTAATGCATCGCATACAGGGATGTAATCTAGACAGGCTCGGCTATCCTAAGCATGGCACATGAAATGCAACAACTATCACGTATTCAATTTTGGAATTTGAAATACAATACAGTTTGCATGATGTGCCGAGCCCGATGCATGTAAACAAATGCATGAATGCACGCATGCATTGCATAAGGTATGCTAAAATAGACGTGCCCTAATCTACCATCGTAAGCAGGTAAATAAAAGGGATAGAAAGAAATGGGGGTTTGGAAGACATACACCCACTCACACACACTTATTACAATTTTGCCCTCGCTCGGAGGGACCGAATAAATAAATAATACAGACCCGAAAGAAATAAACGAATAAATTAATTATTACAAAATTCTAAATATTGAAATCAAAGCAAATAAATAAATGCAAAGGGGCCTCAGCCCTGCCTTGGGATGCGCGAATGATGCGTGCTCGATCCGCCTTGCCCGGAAAAGCCGCACCCTAACACTGCTGCCTCTGTTTTTACTGCTCTGCCTCTCCAAAAATTCTCAACATTCTGGAACATCTTCCAAATAGTCTGAAATATCCCACCGGCTGGACAGAGTGATCATCGGCTGATCCATTAGATCACCGGCTGCTTTCGATGTTTATCGGCACAAAAATAGTGCCGGTCGGCACTATCTACTGCCGGCCGGCAGAAAATTCCTGCAGAGGACAGATTTTGACAGCAGCAGCAGACAGCAATGCAAGGCATGGTTTTTTGGGCATATGTCAGCATGTCCAATACCTCCTATCATATTTAGGGACTCAAGGAGGCATGGCTCTTGATTCTAGGGCTACCAATTATGCATTTGATCCATGATAGCCTAAGGGACCAAGATTGCTATTTTGGTGTAAAATGCATGCAACACAAACAAATGAAGACTAAGTCCCTATCATGTGGAGGTCAAGGGCCTTAGTGACATGAGGATTGAGATAAGTTTTCACCACTTAAAGTGTGAACTCCTCTCAATCTTCATGCTTGGTTTGACAACCCCAAACCAAGCCATGGAATGCAACTCATGCAAGCATGCATCAATAATGTAATATGGCATGAAGATGCAAAGCATGTCAAATGCTATATGACTAATACGATAAGCATGCAAAATGCTAGAATACACTAAGTATGCGAACATGCACAGGCCAATTCCTAAGCATACAAGAGCATACCTTTAAAGCATGAACTAAGCCACATATACCAACATATAGACATGACTAATGGACTGAAATAGGGTCTAATATGATGCCAAATCAATAGATCAAAACAAGCTAAACATGCTAGAGCTCCATACAAGCAAGGCTTACAAGCCTAACATGCAAAATACACACACTAAGCATACCAAAAGTGTCAAGAACAGTGGCTCACAGCCCCTTTTCATGACAAATAGATACTAATATCTTCATGAGATCAAGCTAGAACATGCAAAGAAACATGGCTCAAAGGCATGACATACTTCTAAGCATAATAGAGCACTTCAAAGCAAACATGAGAGGCATGCAAGAGGCCACGAAATCAACTAAAACAGAGATCCAACATGACCTAAAACACATAATAAAGCTCTGAAATGAAGCTAAAACAAGCATGCATACATGTTATGCTATGAGCCTAAAACAAAGGCATGCAAAGGACCAAGGGGAGAGGGGTGTCTCTCCCTTAAATGAGGCTTGAAAATAACTCCCTCACCACTGAAAACCCACTGGTTTTCAGTGGTGAGAAGGCCAAGAATACCAAGCAAACAAGGTCTTAAGCAAAGGTTCCAAAAATGGCCATACAAGGCCTAATAAGATGGACCTTTGCTCAAACCAAGAAAAGGCCTTAATGAAGGTTCAAGATCAAGTAAAAACAAGACTTTTTTATCTTAAACACAAACTCAAAAAAACAAAGTAAAGAGGGTAGAAATAGGTTGCAAGAATGGGGAATATAAAGTGATGTTCTTACCCTTGAAGATCCCTTGAAGAACAAGTGGTGCAGCCACTCTCTAGTGCTCAAAACCAGTCCAAAACCAACACAAATAACCTTCCAAGTCTCTCAATCTCGAGCTAAGGTGTAAAGGTGTGTGTAATGGTGCAAAAGTGAGGTAAATCTACACTTTTTGACCTTAGATCACACACATAAGGGGAGGGAGATGATGATATAGTATATGACAGAGATATATGTATCTAAGCTCTGGTTTTGACTCTCAAGAGCTAACCCCTAACCAAGAGGAGAAGCTCTCCTCTTATAAGCATTGTAAAGCTTGTCAAACAAGCTTGGAAGGAGTGTATCCCCTCCATACACGTGTATGGAGGGGAGCAAAAGCTACAAAGCTGTCTGAAAATATCCCAGAAAGCAAGTGCACAGTAGTCGGCAGGGCAAAATGGTCATTTCGCCAAAAATAGTGCCGACCGACACAAAAGAGTGCCGATCGGCACAATATAGTGCCGATGGGAAAAACCAGCCAGCCGGTGGCCTCTAGCCACAGCCGGTGGTATGTGGGGGTGTCTCACAAGGCACTCCCTGCCCTTCCAAGGCGAAACACAAGTGTTTGGTGCAAAACCAGACACAAAACGATCGAGTTTGGAGGTCCTGAGGCAAGGGCGCGGGCCGAGAACTCCAAACGAACACAAACATGGATAATCACCAAGTGTTCAAGCGGTGGTGACGTCCAAGTCTTGAGGACGGTCAAAAATGGGGTGTCCACAGTTGCCCCTCTTTGACAGAACTCGAAAGTCACAACAATGACGGGAGTGAATGTCAAAGCCCAGAGACGACCCATTTTTGACAAGGCCGAAGACTTAGACAAGCATGCAAGACAATCAAGGTATGCGCCCGAAGGCAGGGGCAAAATGCAACTGAACATGCAAGAAGCCGAGCATAACTTATGATCATGCAAAGAAAGCCGTAATGAAGCACACATGCGACAGTTATAAGCTAACATGCGACAGTCTACATCACAATGCAGAAAGGATGTAAGAGAATTATGCAATTCTCAAAACGTCTCACTCGGGAGATACAATACCTGTGCGGCTCGCCTGGTTCCACCAGCGGTAAATGAACCGTACATACAATATCGTGCCTGAAAAGAAAGCAAACTTAACAGGTACAATATTGTTAGCAGCATGCATGACAACGCATGCAATGTGTATACAGGAAATTGAACACATATCAGTAAAGCAATGCACGCATACAATGCAATGTGTATATAGGAATTTGAACTCATCTCAGTAAAGCAACGCACACGTACGAAGCAATGAGTATATAAAAGAAGGAACTTGAACTCATGTAAGTAAAGCGACGCACACATACGAAGCAATGAGTATATAAAAAGGAACTTGAACACATGTAAGTAAAGCAAAGCACGCATACAATGCAATGTGTGTATAAAAAGGAACTTGAACACATGTAAGTAAAGCAAAGCACGCATACAATGCAATGTGTATATAAAAAGGAACTTGAACACATGTAAGTAAAGCAATGCACGCATACAATGCAATGTGTATATAGGAACTTGAACTCATGTAAGTAAAGCAATGCACGCATACAATGCAATGTGTATATAGGAACTTGAACTCATGTGAGTAAAGCAACGCACACATACGAAGCAATGAGTATAGTAAGGAACTTGAACACATATCAGTAAAGCAATGCACGCATACGAAGCAATGAGTATAGTAAGGAACTTGAACACATATCAGTAAAGCAATGCACGCATACAATGCAATGTGTATATAGGAACTTGAACTCATGTGAGTAAAGCAACGCACACATACGAAGCAATGAGTATAGTAAGGAACTTGAACACATATCAGTAAAGCAATGCACGCATACAATGCAATGTGTATATAGGAACTTGAACTCATGTGAGTAAAGCAACGCACACATACGAAGCAATGAGTATAGTAAGGAACTTGAACACATATCAGTAGTAAGCAATGCACGCATACAATGCAATGTGTATATAGGAACTTGAACTCATGTGAGTAAAGCAACGCACACATACGAAGCAATGAGTATAGTAAGGAACTTGAACACATATCAGTAAAGCAATGCACGCATACAATGCAATGTGTATATAGGAACTTGAACTCATGTGAGTAAAGCAACGCACACATACGAAGCAATGAGTATAGTAAGGAACTTGAACACATATCAGTAAAGCAATGCACGCATACAATGCAATGTGTATATAGGAACTTGAACTCATGTGAGTAAAGCAACGCACACATACGAAGCAATGAGTATAGTAAGGAACTTGAACACATATCAGTAAAGCAATGCACGCATACAATGCAATGTGTATATAGGAACTTGAACTCATGTGAGTAAAGCAACGCACACATACGAAGCAATGAGTATAGTAAGGAACTTGATAAAACATGATATTGAAATGCAACGTATTGCAATACAGTATAATTGAAACGATTTCTTTTGAAATTCACAAGATATAAAAGGATACGAGAAGGGACATCCTTCGCATGTTCCGAGCATCGCTCACAAAAGCGATGGCTTGAAGTCAACTT
>JAPPVO010003584.1:0-14911 GCA_030407325.1 Camellia japonica | reverse complement strand
AAGTGTGAATTTTGGCTTGATAATGTTATATTTTTGGGGCATGTGATTAGTAAGGATGGCATCTCAGTTGACCCACAGAAGATTGAAGCAGTAGTGAATTGGCCTAAACTGACTAATGTTACTGAAGTTCGAAGTTTCTTAGGCTTAGCCGGGTACTACAGAAGGTTTGTGAAAGATTTTTCCAAAATTGCTCTACCATTGACTCAATTGACTCAAAAGGGGATATCATTTGACTGGACCGATCAAAGAGAATCAGCTTTCCAAGAGTTAAAGACTCGACTCGCGACTGCACCAATTCTTACCCTACCCTCAGGTACGGATGGATTTACTATTTTTAGGGATGCTTCTTATAAGGGTTTGGGATGTGTATTGATGCAGAATGGTACAGTTATTGTGTATGCTTCTCGACAACTAAGGCCACATGAAAAGAACTACCCTACTCATGATTTGGAACTTGCCGCAGTAGTATTTGCATTGAAAATTTGGCGCCACTACCTATATGGGGCAACATGTGAAGTGTACACAGATCACAAGAGTTTGAAATACTTCTTTACACAGAAAGAATTGAACATGAGACAGCGGAGATGGTTAGAACTGATAAAAGACTATGACTTGCAAATCTTGTACCATCCAAGAAAAGCTAACACCGTTACCGATGCACTGAGTCGGAAATCAATTGGAATTTGGCATGTTTACTCACCGGACAGAAAGAACTACTGTGTGATCTTGAGAAATTTGAAGTTGAAATTATTTTACGAGAACAAGGTGGAACATTGGCTGCTATTTCTGCTCAACCGGCACTTATTGAGGAAATTAAAGAGAAACAACACCTAGATGACTTTTTGACAAAGATCATTGATGAACGAGAATCCAAACCAAGGCCGGACTTTAAATTTGAAAACAATGTATTGAAGTTTCAGGAAAGGTTGTGTGTACCAAATGATTCTGAACTGAAAAGACGAATTTTGCAGGAAGGCCACAATTCAAAACTTTCTATCCATCCAGGAAATACAAAAATGTACCAAGACTTGAAACTTAACTTCTGGTGGCCAGGAATGAAGAAAGAGATTGCCGACTTTGTGTCGAAATGCCTACATTGCCAACAAGTCAAAGCTGAACATCAATGACCCGTAGGCTTACTTCAGCCCTTACCGATACCGGAGTGGAAGTGGGAACATATTACTATGGATTTCATCGTTGGATTGCCTCACTCCAGTAGAGGCATGGATTCAATTTGGGTTATTGTTGATCGCTTGACTAAATCTGCTCACTTCTTACCTGTCAAAACAATTTACAATGCGGACAAATTGGCTCCAATTTATATTGATGAGATTGTCAGATTGCATGGAGTGCCTGTGTCCATCATTTCTGATAGGGACTCGAAGTTCATATCGAGATTCTGGTAAAGTCTACAAACGGCATTGGGTACCGAATTGAGGTTGAGTAGTGTATACCATCCTCAGACAGATGGTCAATCAGAAAGAACCATCCAGACTCTGGAAGATTTACTGCGTATGTGTGTTCTTGATTTCCAAGAAATTGGGAAAATCATTTGCCTTTAGCTGAATTCGCCTATAACAACAGTTTTCACTCGAGCATTGGTATGGCGCCTTTCGAGGCTTTATATGGCAGAAAATGCCGATTTCCTATTTGCTGGGCAGAAGTTGGAGACGGGCCCTTGCTTGGGCTCGAGATTGTACATGAAACCACAGAAAAGGTGAAACTGATTCAACAGATATTGAAAACTGCACAAAGCTGACAGAAAAGTTATACGGATGTACGAAGACGAGACAGGGAATATGAAGTGGGTGATCATGTTTTTGTTAAAGTGACACCAATGAAAGGACAAACTCGTTTTGGGGCTAAGCAAAAGCTAGCACCGAAGTATGTTGGGCCGTATGAAATCATTGAAAAGATTAACCCAATGGCGTACCAAGTAGCGCTTCCTCTTGAAATGGAGCATATACATAATGTCTTCCATATTTCAATGTTGAGGGATTATCTCCGGGATCCTTTCCATGTTATTGAGCCTACCCGTGTAGTGCTAAGTGATGACTACACTTATGAAGAACGGCCTATTCAGGTTGTAAACCGATGAATCAAGAAGTTGAGAAATAAAGAAATTCCGTTAGTGAAAGTGGATTGGCAAAACCATGGTGGCATTTATGCCACTTGGGAAAGGGAAGACGATATGATGAAAAGATATCATGAATTGTTCCCCCTGAATCCAGTGTTCTTCCAAAATGAAGGTAATCCGAGTTTGGAGGACCAAACTCTTTTAAGGAGGGAAGACTGTGACAACCCTCACCTCTGATTAGTGTTGAACTGTGTTTGAGCATGATAAGTAATTGATTAGAATGAAATCCTAATCTGTTTGCATGAGTGTATTATTTTAAATGTATTTCTATCTGTTTGACTACTGAATGATCTGTTCATGTTTTAACTTTGCACTGCGAATTGAAGGTCTTATCGGTGACCAAATCAGAAATTGATTAGTGTTATGTGCTAATTAGGATTTACGTGATTTTATGGTAGGTTTAATTAAAATTTGATTTGGAATGATTAAAATAGAATAAATAAAGTTAAATCACATTAGTTCAAGTAAATTACACTTTTGCCACTAAGTGGCCTAATTCTAGACCAACACTCCTTACACTTTACACATGTTGATGCACCACTTTTTGTTCATCTTCTTGACCCAAAAACTGTGAGAGAGAGGGAGATAGAAGAAGCTTGATTTCAACAAGAATTGGCTTGGAAAATTAGAAGGAATTGTAGAAGATTTGCAAAATTAGACTCACATACTTGGAATTCAAGACCTAAGGTAGGAATTCACCTTCTTAATTATGAAATTAAGTTGTTTCTTGCATGGTTCATGGAAAGAATAGTGATTTGAGTCAAGGATTAGCTTAATGTGTTAATTAAGAGTGATTTCATACATGCATGTTCATATCATAGCATTTTGAAGTTGTTTTTCATGAAATTCTTACATGCAAGTTCATATTTTGGTTGTAGTCCATGAATTCACCATGTTTTAGAGTTCAAACTTGCATTTGGTTATGTTTTGGAGCATTAGAGTTCTTAGAGACTCATGCATGTTATGTTCTTACATTGTTCATGAAAGTTTCTTTGAAATTGTGTTCTATTGGCTTACCTTGGGCTTGATTTTACAAATTGATCTTCAAAAACATGTTGTAGTAAGAGGTTCCAAGTGTTTTCCAGAGAATAGGCCCAAAAGGTTGAGTTTTGATAAGTTTAATTCTTGGTTTGAGCTTTGGGAGCAAATCTGGAAATTCCAGATTTTGGATTCCACGCTCGAGCGACCATCTTTTGTTCAGAGCTCCGCTCGAGCGAAGGAATGCTGGCTCGAGCGTAGATTGCAAGCTCTCAGGATTTTGGTGCACGAGACGCATGCTCGAGCGACGAGACCTACGCTCGAGCGAAAAGCTGTGTCTCATGCTCAAGCGAGCATCAAGCGAGCATCGAGCGGAGATTTTCAACATCCAGTACTTTTGCATTTTTACAGACCGCTCGAGCGAGAAAGTCCACGCTCGAGCGACCCCTCTGTTTTGGTAAGCTCGCTTGAGCGTGGAAAGCCACGCTCGAGCGAGACCCTTGTTTTCAGCAAATTTTGAAAAGTGTTTTAAAGTATAATTTTTGCATCCTCATTTCATCCTAGGCATTCCTAGGCCAAGTTTAAGGCATCTTAATGAGGATTATGTTATAGAACCACACCAAGTCAAGTTAAGGGGCTAAGTCATTAATCCCAAGAATGTAATCTAGTGTGTGTTCGTTCTGTAACTGTGTAGGGTTGGCATCGAGGACGCTCATTAGCTTGCCTATAGCCAGTGCTCTGTGAGTAACAATGTTGTAAAGATACATTCAATTATAATTATTTCTGAATGATTGACTGTGCCGTTTTCTGAAATGACATTACTTACTAAATGAATGTTTGTCCTATTTGTAAACTGTATTCGTGGCATCCATAGCAACTTACTGTTACTGTATTGTTACTGCTACTGTTACAGAGATCTCTGTCAGTTCCCATGTTTGGAACTACTACTGTTTACTGTTATGATGGCCATAAACTGACTGTTCAGTCTGTTAAGACCTACTGTACTGTTTTGCTATTGGATGTACCACATATGACTACTATGGTTCTAAATAACTATTATGGCATGAAAAATGAGCCACCGATCGAATAACTAATTTACTGATGTAATTGACTGTTTTAATTACTGAAAGGACATCCATTCTTAACCCCTTTACGCATTTGTTATTCACTGGGCTTTAGCTCACTGTTTATATTTATATGTAGGTGTCCAGGCACCGGACCGAAGCTAGGAGCATCAAGTTAAGCTCTTGTTTTGTCAAGCCAACCACCGTGCCTCACCTCGAGGTTCCGAGTCCGTTCAAGCCACGGCTGTTTTGGGGTGTCTCAGTTTCACCCTTTTGTCTCTGATCTGTAATGAATGTTTAAGACTTGACTGTATAGTTATAGTTAGGGATTTGGTCCCTAACATGGATGTTTGTGTTTATAACGTATGTATATATGTTTTGGTTATGAATGTGGCTTGTTTATAAAAGTCTTTTTGCATTCAGATTGTCACAGCTCATTGGACATCTTTTATTTATTGTTTGGCTTCCGCCAACCCCTTTACTCTGTATTACTGTCATTACTGCTAAGCAGGCCTTCGGTAATCACGGATTACTGGCCGGTTGCGATGCTAAACCCATAGGGCGAGTTGGGGTCGTGACACACTTCACAGATCTGGAGGGACATTTTGGTTGTGGCACAAGCTAACCCAAGACTTTTTACACTCTTTATGGAAAATTTGGAACTCAGAGTTGGGAATGGCAGAAGTATACAGTTCTGGGTTGATAATTGGTTGGGGGAGTCTAGTTTGCGTTCTCAATTTCCTAGATTGTTTCAATTGAGTACAGAGAAAGAGGTGTCATTGAGTGTACTGATCTCAAGGCAGGTAAGCTCAAATAGATGGTGTTTTAATTTTAGAAGAACTCTTCATGCTTGGGAGGAAGAAGAAGTGGTAAGGCTTACTGACAGGTTGGGTGTTGGGCCTAGGTTAAGTATGGATTTAGAGAACCATGTGAGATGGAAGGCTGATCAAGTAGGGTAAGCAATGTTTACAAATGTGGTGACCTAGAATTGGGGCCCACTATTACAGCAGCTGGTTTAATTTGGAATAATTTTTCTCCACCCAAAGCCAAATTCTTTACTTGGTTGGCTTGGAAAGGCAGACTTAAGACAGCAGTTTACCTAAATAGGATTGGTGTATTGAGGGGTAGTGTGGACTTGTCGTTTGTTTTCTGCAAATCTGATTTGGAATCAATAGCTCATTTGCTGCTGCTGTGTCCCTTTATATGGCAAATTTGGGCATGCATAATTGACTGGTGGGGGCTTTCTTAGGCAACTCCAGGATCCGTGGACTGTCTATTTAATTGGTGGATGAGCTGGAAGTTCAGAAAGAAATAAAGGCAAGTGTGGATAGCTATCTCCTCAGCTGTGGTATGGTTTGTGTGGAAGTGCAGAAATGAATGCATTTTTTCAACAAGCCCCCACTTTTGGAGGAGTTATGTGAGCTAATTAAAGTTCGACTAGCATTGTGGCTGAAAACATTTGATCCTGGTTGTTCGTATTCTGTTGGTGACATTGTAAGGACTTTTCATCTGGTAAGAAAATTCATTTAGTAACTTAGGGGGTTAGCTGCTATGGTGGTCTGTCAGAGGGTGTAGCTCGGGGCAGATGTGGAGGTTTTTATGAATGGTTGCTGCAGTTCTCTTGTAATGGGAATTGGGAGTGCATCTGTAGTTATGGTAGTGCAACTGCAATTTTCTGAGATGAGGCTGAGCAGATGTTGATGGGTTTTCTTGATGATGTGGTTGCTTGGGAGTGCATCTGTAATTGGGGGAGTGCAACTGCATTTTCTTGTCTGGGGCATTGGTGGGATTTGCTATACTATTTTTTCTGTTAATGACCTTGTGCCTAATCAGCAACAAGTGTAATACGGCATTAGGAATGGTAGTTGAGTCTGCTTTGCGTGCTTTGTGTTGATCTGTTGGGGTGAACTGTTACTGCTGCTGATCTGTTTCTGAACTGCTGTTGATCTGTTAGGGTAACTGCCACTGATTTGCTGTTGTTGATCTGTTGGGGTATCCTCTGCCTATGCTCTGTTGTTCTGTCCCTTAGTGGATTGATCTGTTAGCTGTGGAGATATGCTGAACTGTTAAATTGCTACTGCTGTAAAGGTTGGAATGCTGGTTATGCTTGCTTCAGAATGCTGCTTATCCTTGCTGCTGTGTATGTGGTTGAATGTTGTTGGGTGAGGTCTGTTGTGTGTGTTGAAGGATTGCGGCTGATGTGTGGTTGCATAAAGTGGCACTTTTTTAGTCTTAGTCCTTGGTTTTCCTTGGCTGCATAAAGATGCCTTCCTAAGAGTATCTGTTTGTTTTTTTGTGTTTATCTTTGAAGCTGGTCTACACTGGTCTGTTTTGGCTAAGTTGAAGCTAGTTGTTGTTCTGTCTTGCTTTTTGCTTGTCCCCTTTCGGTTGGTTTCTCATCAACCTGTTGGCTTGAGCTAGCAGATGATTGTGCATTCTCCTTGGTGCCAACTTGGTTGGGATTAGGGTGGTTTGCAATGATGCTTCTGCTCTTGCCTTTTCTCTTTGTTGATGTATACCATGATGTATTTTGTTATGTTATCATCAATAAAGTGTTTTCTCTTTTGCTGATAAAAAAAAATGTGACTCAAAATGGGTTAAAAGCTAAAAATTAACTCTCTTTTTTTTTGGGGGGGGAGGGGTTCCCAAATGGCCCTTATATATATTTTTATGATGTAGCCCATACCAAAAGTTTGAATTCTAATATGATTTAAGTCCAACAATGAAAACCCAACGAAATCTCAACCTAAAAAAATATTTGTTAAGCGCTGTAAAAATCTAAATCCACAAATCAACACTCCACAAGATTCCAATAATATTGTACTATCAATTGAAATGTGGTATATGTTAGAAAAATTTAAGTGCACACCCTTAGGTTTAATTATAATACGAATCGCCCCTTATAGTTTTAGAAATTACATTCCACTCTTGAGATTTCTAATTTCATAACAAATCGTCCATTTTATTAATAAATCATCAAGTCAATTAACAGTTTTTAATGATGTTAGAAATATATTTCAATTAATAATTTAGATAATTTTGTTATTGTATAAGAGAGCAATTATGAATTTCATTATTCTAACAATGGAGCATTTATAATTTTTCAAACCACATGAGGCAATCTGTACTTTAAGCAAACCTTAGGAGGTGCATTTGTAATTTACCCAAAAATTTAAATAGTAATTTTGCATTGTGAAAGTTAGAATTCTAAATTTTAAACAAGAATTTTTAAATAATTTATATATGCATATATTATATAAAAATGAGTTTTTACAACAAGAGTTTTGAGAGTTCCAAAATCTCAAACAAATTTTATCAATTTTTAAAGGGGCATTTACATACAAGTCCCATTTTGTGAACTTATAATCCATTAAGTCCTAAATAAAATTATTTGCTCCTTCAAGTCCCATTAATTTTTAATAGCCCAATTTATCTTTCCAAGACCTCCTCATAGCTGCCAAACATCATTGTTGTCTTCATTCTCTCTCTCTTCACAGTTGCAATTTGAAGTCCCATTGCCCATTTATGGTTCATGGACAAGAATCACAGTAGCCAAGCTCATGGACAATTCATGGTTCAAGAAAGGATTCAAACAAATTGAAGTCCTATTGCCCATTCAAGATGAACACGACAACACACCTCGCAGCCTTCTAGACTTCAACGAAACCCAACGCCGACTGCAGCTTCCGGCGCTGCCTTCCAACGTTCCCTTCAGACATCAATCGCCACCTCCGCTCCAAGGCTTCGACGAAACAACAATCAAAAGTTTCAATCACAGATCTGATCTTCTCTCATAGCTACTCACTCTCGCATACTCGAGTTCTGTGTGGTTGTGCAATTCTTTGTTTAGTCGTTTCGCTCAAGAACTCTCTCTTAGGATTTTGAAACTGAAGATGATGATGACCTACTCAAGTTCCACCCAATTGAACCAGGGCTTCGAATCGAACCCCAAATTACAACCTTCTAAGTCAAAAAGTTTACTAGATTTGAAATTGTAACCCTATGTACTCGACTACATTGTTCTTCTGAATTCTAATTTGAAATTGAGAACATTCTCGGTTTATAATATTCTCAATTTTAATCATGAAAAAATTTGAGAAATTTCTCAAAATTGATAATTATAAATTTCTTAGTTTTGATAATATTCTTAGTTCATACTAGAAAAAAAATGAGAAATTTCTTAGTTTTGATAATTATAAATTGAGAACATTCTCAGTTTTATAATTGAGAACATTCTTAGTTTTGGGATTAAAGGGCAAAACGTCTTTTTACCTATAAATGGGACTTAATGGTTCAAAAACTTTTTGACAAGACCTAAGCTACCACCAAATATGTAGATAGGACTTTTTGGTAATGTGGGGATACGGTTTGGAAATACTCTTCTGATCCTGGGAGACACTCGTGATCCTCAAATAGACACCTGAAAAGAAATGAGCACTCCGGTTGGGGGTGCCCGAATTAGCACTCCGACGGACAAGTCAGTCTCTACTCTCTCTGGGTTACTTGTATTTTAAGTTAAGCATACTAGTTCTTACATACCTTTCTTCGACTGTTGTTCCTTTATTTATACTCGTTTCCAGGGCCTCGGGGCCTGGTCCCCTTTTCGCTCACTATTCGCTTATTTATTCGACCCCATAGTCCAATAGTTACTCGGCCTATTTATTGTATTCGGCCTCCTGATCGTGCAGCTTAGAGCTGAGTAATGTCTATCTTCTAGAGCGTATGCTTCTGATTCTGCTATTTATTCGGCTCCCACAATTGCCCCCCAAACTCCCCATTGACGGCAGTTAATTAGTGTGTTTGGTTTCGAATTTGAAAAGTCAAGAGAAACATAATTAGGCGGCTTCACCTATCCCAATGTGAATGTCAGAACGCACACACCTCTCGGTCATCATTATACGTTCCCGCCTCATTCGTGCATCTTTTGCATTTATTATGATTTGAAACTCTAGTCTCTTCGAATGCATGCTTTTTTTGAATATTTGAGCCTCCTGGATTGCCAGCCGGTGTCTCTCCTCTGTCTCGCGTCTTCTGCAACTTCTTCTTGTCTCTCCTTGTCTCCTTTGCCTTTCGTAAGTTTTCTTCTCTCCTTTTTGTAATCCTATTTTCCGTGTTTATTTTTGATTTAGAATACCCTTGAGTCCTTACTAGAATGGCTAAGTATTTGAAAGACCTCCTTTCCGAGGGTCGTATTTCTGGGTTCTGACGACATTTTTCTATCCCTGATGATGTCCATCTATCTCTAGTGACGGACAATACTCTTGATATGGAGAGGGATGACAAAAATACAATCGTCTTTCCTCTCCCATCCATTACGGAGGGCGGAGTTCGCTTTTCCCTACACCCATTTCTTAGGGCTGTCCTCCGCCATTGGGGTCTGATTCTTTCCCAACCCAATGTGAATTTCTTTCGAATCATAATGGGAATCGTAGAGTTGAACCGGCGCCTTAGGATCAACCTTGGCATTCCGGCGATTCGACACTACTACGCTTTAGCCAAATCCTCCGGTCGGCTCGGGCGCTACTTTCTCAGGGCCAAGGACACCGACTATCACTTGGTAACCATGCTTGCTAGCTCTGGCAAACGAGTTGACGATGTAATGGTCAATGTCTGAGGCAACTGGGAATTCGGCGAAGGCGAAGATCGCCTAGACCCTATTCCCAGACGGAGGGGTGAACCAGGTTGCCGTGTAACTCCTTGTGTTTATTGATCTTTCTTTTATTCGGGTTTTTCTCCAAGTCTAATCCTTTGTTTTTGCAGGAAATAAGTTGAAGAAGATTCTAACCTCGGCTGACGACGCAGTCCTTGCGGAAATTAAGACTACACTCAAGTATTTTGGGCGTCCAAACGTACAGAAGCAAGGGAGAGCCGCCCATATACTCCTGCGGTACGAGCCTACTTATACTACGTTCTCGGCCACGAACGACATTCCGATCCTATCCGGCGAACAACACCTTACGGCTCTTATCTTTCCCAGCTTCAAGACCCTTAGGCAAATTGGTTTCAAAGCTTCTGATTCGGAGCAAGACGTAGAGCCAGTGGTCGAGGTAATTGCCGAACCAACAAGAGAGTTGGCTGCGGAGGCCGAAGAGGTCGACGAGGCTCTAAACTCAGCGTTTGAGGCAGCCGGTCTTAACCAGCCTGACTTACCGTCCACTTCGGGTCAGGCAGAGTTTTCCTTCAGAGATATTTTTACAAATTTGGGAGACCTACCCGGCGTTTTTTCTGAGGGTATGGCTGGGGAAAATCTCACGCAAATGGCGCGAAAGAGAAATGCCGAACGCATGGCCACCCGACGGAAAGCCGAGGCCACCTGTTTTGGACCTGCCCCGATTGAATCTTCACAACCCGTTATTGTAAAAAAAACGGCTCAAGTTGTTATGGCCGAGACGGATAAGGAAGCCGAACAGCAGATTCCAGAAGAACGGCCGATTCCAGAAGAGCGAGGCGAAAAACGTACCACCGAGGGAGAGGCTGGCTTAGAGGAGAGCCCCGTTGACAAACGGCCTCGCTTAGAGGAGTCAGATGTGGTTGTTCCTTTCGTTGTTCAACCAAAGATCAAAAACACGCCGATCTCCTCTGACGCATCTGCCTTGAAGGATCCAGCAGTAGCGTTGAGCTTGGCCACCTCAATCTCGTTGCCGGCTAACAAGGCCACCTTTCGAGCAGAGCCGAATTTGGTAGCTATAGCGTTAGCTGCCTAGTCGGCCCTTCTGGTATGTGACTTGATCTTTTTTACTCCTTGTTTAGTTTGGTCTGTATACGATATTTCTTGGTATGTGATGATCCCAACTCCTTGTTTTGCAGATGGTTGGAAGGATAGCCGAACTAGGTCGCCGCTAGCACGATGCCATTGAAGGAATTGGCCGCTTGAAGTCGGAAGCTGAAGGTGAGAGGAGCAGGGCCGAGTTCGATGCGATGAGAGCCACAATGGAAAGTGCTCGAGCCGAAGCTGAGAAGGAGAGGGCTCGGACTGCTGACCAGCTCAGATCCGATGTCGAGGAGAGGGCAAACGCGAGCGAGGAATCGCTCAAGTTAGCCAAGGAGGCGCTTGCCAAGGTGGAGGCCGAGTTAGAAGAGTTGAAGAAGGGCAAGGAAAAAGCTAACTATGAGGCTTCTGCGGCGTTTGAGGCTGGAAAGAGCGCCGCCCTTGAGAACTACATAGAAGAAGTCCCCAAATTCGAGAATCGGGGATTCAAACATGGGTAGCTCAAAGCCCTTGCTGCCGCTGGAGTTACATTGGCCATGCCAATCCCATACGAGCAAGTGGACGTTGAGCCACTTGAGTCTGATCCCAAGGATTGATTTGGGAGACATTCTAGTTTTATTAAGTATTTTCAATTTCAATGCATGTTTTTGTTTAGTAGATTTCTGTTAGTTCAAGGTAATTTTCATGTATAAATTAGTTCTATCTGCGCTCAATTTATTAATGAAAATTTCCTTTTCATTTCACTATTAGTTGTATGCAGTTTTTGATATTAATGAAGAGTTTTGCTTTTCACTACTTTGGATAAAATCATTACTGTCTGTTGTGCTTGCTAACTATCAATTCGATAGGAAGTAGGATCATGAGATGAGTAAATTAAATATCCCATTGCATAGCTGCCGATTGGATAACAGTGTAACTTGGCAATTAATTTAACCTTAATTTATCCGAACAAGTAAATCGACACAGGGCCCCGTCGTATGCCCTTGCCCCAGCTAATGTATGAACTCTGGATGCCGAATAGGACTAGTTCATGGATTGGCTGCGGCACAGTTTGATCGGCATTGTGCTAAGGTATTTGGCCGATCAAATTAATAAATCTAATCTTGCCCGACAATGTATGAACTCTGAAAGCCGAATAGGACTGGTTCATGGGTATTGTACTGATAAATCGATTCATGGAGCGGCTGGGACAGTCAAGTCGACTAGATTGATGAATCTGCCCTTGTCCCAGCTGGTTCACGAACATAGAACGCCGAATATCAAGAACTTATGAAGTACTGATGAATCGATTCGTGGAGCGGCTGGGGCACTAAAGCCGACTAGATTGATGAATCTGCCCTTGCCCCAGCTGGTTCATGAACATTAAACGCCGAATAACATGAACTTATGAAGTACTGATGAATCGATTCGTGGAGCGGCTGAGGCACTTAAGCCGACTAGATTGATGAATCTGTCCTTGCCCCAGCTGGTTCATGAACATTAAACACTGAATAACATGAACTTATGAATATTGATGAATCGATTCGTGGATTGGCTGGGGCACTCAAGCCGACTAGATTGATGAATCTGCCCTTGCCCCAGCTGGTTCATGAACATAGAACGCCGAATAACAGTGGTTGATGGGACAATTGGGGCATATGACTCAGTCGGCGCCGGGCTGTTGAGGTTTCACTATTAATGAGATTGCCTCAGAGGTGCTGCCCTCATAGGGAATAAATGGGCGTGTACTTCGTGAACGAAGGTCCTATTTATGTGCTCAATCAGCAACTCAGTCCAGCTCTTTGAGGAAGATTAAACAAGTGCGAATGTCGAATAGACTTTTTTTCAACAGCAGAGGGGAAGAGAGGATGCTAGCTGAGCTAGGAGGAGATATGAGTTGAAGTGGTGAACCTTCGTGCACGGGAAATAAGACTTCGAGGGATCATGAGAGACACCAATCTTCTCATCGTCGAAGTAGGTTGCCTAGGAGGGACAAGCAGCCACAGGGCAAATCTCCTCAACCCCGTTCTGGAAGGGAATCCGACGCGAATCCACGCCCATTAAGTTTTGCGGTCTTCATGGGGAATAGACCCATGACAGAGGCAGATTCGATCGTTTGAGATCCAAATGTGGCAGTTGAGTTTGCTCGACAGATTTTTCCACCCAAGGTCCAGCAGTCGATGGTAGGTTGGTAGGACTTCAAAGTGTTTCGTGAGGGCGTTCACGAGGCGGTGAAGGGGCTTTACACCGCTTATGAAATCGGCATGCGTCTCCGTGCCGCTCGGCGCGATATACAGCAGAGAGATGAACGCATTCGGAAGTTAGAAGCTCGCGCGGAGAAGGCCGAGAGTGAGCTAAGGAAAATCAAGTCCGCCAAGTCTCAATCAGCCAGCCATCCCAACCCGGTTGTGGAAGAGAGGGTGACTCAAAGGCTGATAAGTGATGCTATTTCCGATCGGAACACGGCTAGCATGTTCGCGATTGAGACTGCGAGAGCCGCGGCCTATGAAAAAGGCTTCCATGATGGCCGAAAGGTTGGAATTCAGAAGACCAAGGAGAAACTCGCCGAAGAAGTTTGCCGATGTGAAAATCGTGGGTTTAGGCACGGCTGGATCAAGGCACTTCAGGAAGTTGAGGCTCTCTAGGAAGCAGGTGTGAATTCGGCGTTGCCGTTGTACCAACAGAATGATTTCCCCTTCTCCGCTTTCGAAATTAAGAAGAGTGATGATGAGGGAGCCGCCGAAGAGAAGAAGACCTTGTAATGCTTATGTAGAAACTATGTATTTATTGGCTGATTTTAATAAAATGCTTAATTTTCAATTTGTAGCGTACTTTTTATTTATGTTAGTACACTTGATGCCAATCGATTTATCTAAGGACACATTTTACTTTGAATGTTCGCACGTTTTAGACTATTTTTGTGCGGCCTGAACTATTCCATTTTGAATAGATGCATATTTCAGCCTTTGTTTATACGGCTTGAACTATTCCATTTTGAATATATGCATATTTTGGCCTTTGTTTATACGGCTTGTACGAAGGTGCCACGAATTCAGAGGCTTTTAATCGGCCCAAAGGTGTTATACGCCGTTGGAGCTCCGAATCTAGAGGCTTTATCGGTCCAAAGGCGTCATGCGCCGATGGGGCTCCGAATCCGGAGGCTTTATCGGCCCAAAGGCGTCATGCGCCGATGGGGCTCCGAATCCGGAGGCTTTATCGACCCAAAAGCGTCATGCGCCAATGGGGCTCTGAATCCGGAGTCTTTAATTGGCCAATCGTGATATCCACGAAGGGCGCTCCGAATCCAAAGGCTTTTAATCGGCCCAAAGGCATCATGCGCCGTTGGGGTTCCGAATCCGGAGGCTTTATCGGCCCAAAGGCATCATGCGCCGATGGGGCTCCGAATCTAGAGACTTTATTTAGCCAATTGTGATATCCACGAAGGGCGCTCCGAATCCGGAGGCTTTATCGGCCCAAAGGCGTCATGCGCCGATGGGGCTCCGAATCCAGAGTCTTTAATCGGCCAATCGTGATATCCACGAAGGGCGCTCCAAATCCGGAGGCTTTATCGGCCCAAAGGTGTCATACGCCGATGGGGCTCCGAATCCGAAGTCTTTAATTGGCCAATCGTGATATCCACGAAGGGCGCTCCGAATCCGGAGGCTTTATCGGCCCAAAGGCGTCATGTGCCGATGAGGCTCTGAATCCGGAGACTTTATTTGGCCAATCGTGATATCCACGAAGGGCGCTCCGAATTCGGAGGCTTTATCAGCCCAAAGGCATCATGCGCCGATGGGGCTCCGAATCCAGAGACTTTATTTGGCCAATCGTGATATCCACGAAGGGCGCTCCGAATCCGGAGGCTTTATCGGCCCAAAGGCGTCATGCGCCGATGGGGCTCCGAATCCGAAGTCTTTATCGGCCCAAAGGTGTTATGCGCCGATGAGGCTCCGAATCTGGAGGCTTGTAAACTGGATTGCGCGATGAAGAAATGAAAAACTTTGCATTGCAAAAGTGAAATATGTACAAGTATCAAGCCCCACA
>JAPPVO010003583.1:0-10198 GCA_030407325.1 Camellia japonica | reverse complement strand
CGGTGCCAAAGGCCACGTGTCCGTCATCACCAAAGTTACCTCGGCTCGGGAACTTGGGTACGATTGGGGAAGGTCAGCTATGAGCACCCCCTCTCGCCCGGTCCGAAGACCGGCCTCTACTAACCGTGATATTTCATTTTGAAAACATTACATGCTCTTATTCTGGTTATTAGCCTAGAATTACTACGTTATGCGCACAGCAAACAAGTATAGACTAGATCGCCTATCTTGGAAACAAGCATTGCACATCCGTTTGTTTTGGAAAATGCTTTAGAATTTGCTACTCGCAAGTAGGCTAAAATACGGATTTCAATGAGTTGTTCCAACTCAAACAATCCAACCTTCACCCATAGGCATTCAAACAGTTTATCACATAAGCATCTAGCCACATGGTAAGCATGCTGTCATGATAGCATTCACACACATGCGATATGCTAAAGCATGAAAATACTTACATCGTACTCCGTGCCAAAACAATAAACTAGTTAGCAAACATGCATGGTCCTAGTTCATGTCAAATTGACTAATGCAACACATACAGGATGCAATTAGGGTAGGCTCGGCTAACCTAAACATGACATGTGAAATGCAATCAATTGATGCACGTATTCAATTTGGAATTGAAGTACAAATGCAGTTAGCATGATGTACCGAGCCCGGTGCATGCAAGACAAACGTATGGATGCACGCATGCATAGCATAAGGTATGCAAATTTAAACATGCCCTAATCTACCATCATAAGCGGGTAAATAAAAGGGAAGAAAGAAGTGGGGATTGGAAGACATGCACACACATGCACCCACACTTATTACAGATTTGCCCTCGCCCGGAGGGACCAAATAAATATTACAGATAATTAACCTACAAGCTAATTAAATATTACAGGCCATCTAATTAGCTAAGCAAATTAACTAATCTAGGGAAAACAGTAAATCGCCTCGGGAGGAGAGCCTGATGCAATACATGCTCGGTCTTGCTCGGAAATGCACTGCCATGCGCAAGCTGCCTCTGTTTTCCCTCTTGTACTCCTTCGAAGGATTCCAAAGCCTCAGGGTTGCCTCTCTGAGCACTGTACAGTACCACCAGCTAGATAGAATGGCCATCGGTCGTAGGAGATGTTCGTCGGCTGAGAATGAATCCATCGGCCACCAATTGTTTGCCGGTCGGCACTCTGTGCAGTCGATCGGCAAAAAGTTCCTGCAGAACCTATTTGACAGCAGCAGAGGACAGAGCTTTGCATGGCAATGCAATTCAAGCCATATATGCACCAATCATGTCCCTTATCATGTTAGTGACTCAAAGGGACATGCTCCTTGGTTCTCGGACCATCAATCACGCATTTCCATGCGTGATGGCCCAAGGGACCAAGTGTGCACATTTTGATGTCAAATGCAATGCAAACCAACAAACCAAAGGGGCCCAATTCCTATCACTAGATCAAGGAACAAGGCATGCATGCAAGATGCAATGCAACCTAGGCATATGAACTAGCATGCAACATGGACAATGCAATGTATACATGCAAGCATGCAAGCAAACGTGCAAGGTAAGTATGCAAACAAGCATAGGATGGACTTAAACATGATTTAGGCAGCCTTAAATAGACCTAAAACAGTGGCCAAAATGCTATGAAATGAGGACTAAACACACATACACACATGCACATGTTAAACGGCTAATACTCAAGCACAAAAGGGCAACTCTCAAGCACACTTGAAAGAGGCATAACATGGACTAATGGCATGCAAGGTAAGCATTGAAAATCATGTTACAAAAGGTGCTAAACCAATTAAACAAGACAAACAAGGCATGCAAACAAGGCCAAAAACCCAAGACAAGCCAAGAGGCTTAAACCAAGACTAAGTCCACCAAGCCTCACAAGGCTAAGAGGACTTAAAACAAGTCTAAGGCAGGCCTAGACAACACCCAAGGGACACCTAGATGGCATCTAAGTGGCTCAAATTCAAAGGGTATGCACAATGGCCAAAACATGGAGCATGCAAGACAAGCTTTCAAAGCTTCAAAGAGGCATCCAAGGCAATATACAAGCATGTTAAAGGGACTGAAATAACACGGCAAATGGTCCCAACCCACTAAATTAAGGCAAGGATGCATGCTATACATTCACACACTTAAGGCCAACAAACCAAAAATGCAAAGGGGCTATATTAAGCATGCCAAAGTTGACCCAAACAACTAAGGACAGACCTCAAACATAGCAAAATAAGCACAAAAGCTTCACAAAGCCAAGCCTAAAACATGCTAGAACAATGGTTTACAACCTAAGGCATGTTAAGGCAACAAAATGGAATTACAAGGCATGTATGCTAAGCAAGCATGGTGTACCAAAACCAACATACAACAATGCTATTTCATGGCAAAATAAGCATAAATAACAGCCAAGGCATGGTCAACATGAGGCTTAGCTAGGTGCTCATTAAAGAGGCAAAAATGGCCCTTTTCAAGGACAATAAGGAGAGGGGGTGGCCCTCTCCTTCTTGGGACTTCAAGGCACCATCCTTACCACTGAAATCCCTCAAGATTTCAGTGGTGAGGAGGCCCAAACACCAAAGTCCCGGAGCTCACTCAAAATAGCACAAAATGGAGCCCCTCAAGCTTAAGAGGGGTCAAACACCTCCAAACCACAAAACACTCTAAACAAACTATTTAGAGGGCCCAAAAATAGAACTTTTTTATATTATACACTAAGCTCAAAAACAGTTCTATGATAGGCAAAATACAATGCAAGAATGGGGTAAAAAGGGGTAAGATTGTTACCCTTGAAGAACCTATTCAACAATGGTGGACCAGCTGCTCCTCCAAGCTCAAAACCACCCAAGAACCTCAAGAACAACCTCTTAGAACCTCAGTAGCCAAGGGAAGGTGTAACACTATGTGTTTGTGTGCAATAGTAAGACACAAATACACTTATACACACACAAAGGTAAAAAGAGAGAGAAATAGAGATAGGTGAGACACAAACCCTAACCCTAATCCAGAGCTCTCCTCTGTATATTTTCTAACCTTTTTGTCCAACCCTAAAGCCAAGAGAGGAGGGCTCCTCTTATAGAGAAGCCAATCTTGTAAAGCTTACTCAAGAAGCTAACAAGGAAGCCATCCCTCCATACACGTGTATGGAGGGGAACAAAATGCAAGCCAGCTGTATTAAAATATCTGCAAAAGCAGATGAACAGTAGTCGGCCAGCCAAATTGCCATTTTGACAAAATGGACTGCCGACCGGCAGCAAAGAATGCCGACCGGCAATATACATTGCCGATGGCAACAAAACACCAGCCGGTGGCCTCTAGCCATGGCCGGTAATGTGTGGGGATGCCTCACAAGGCATTCCCTGCCCCTCCAAGGCAAAACACAAGTGTTTGGTGCAAAACCAGACACTAAACAGTCGAGTTCAGAGATCCTGGGGCAAGGCGCGTAGCCGAGACCTCCGGGAACTCCAAACGAACACAAACATGGATGATCACCGGGTGTTCAAACGGTGACGTCCAAGTCTTGAGGACGGTCAAAAATTGGGTGTCTACAGCGCGGAGGCTACTGTAGACACCCCATTTTTGATCGTCCTCAAGACTTGGTTGTGCTTGTAGGGTACACCCAACAACTAGTTCGATTGGTCGCCCAGCATTCGACTGTCGCGGCGGAACGTCATCGGTTCGAGTTTCCGGACCCTGTATCCTTTCTGCCTCATTTTTGGACCCTGACTAGGTCCTGTCAGAGTGAACCTCGGCCATGGCTTTGCCCCTGCCGGCCACTGGTGAGCACCTTCCGGCCATCAGTATGGCACTGCCGGCCATTGCTGATGGCCGGCACCCCTCCTTTCTCAGCTAGTTTCCGGGCAGATATTTTGTACCAGCTGGATTCCTCATATCTGCCCTCCATACACGTGTATGGAGGGATCAAAGCCTTTGGAAGCTTGTTCAAGAAGCTTTAGCCTTGCATTGCTCTATATAAGCAAGGGGCTTCTTCCTTACACCAGGTTCTGAGATTTTGGAGGGCAAAAATCTATCTCTTTCTCTATATTGCTTGTGGTTAGAGCTTGGAAGTTGGATTTCTTTGCATTTTTGCACTACACCTCATAGCACAAGACCTCCATCCTCCATTCAAACACCTTGAGGCTGATCTTCAGAGGCTAGAAGCTCAAATTTTTAGACCAAAAGGCTGCTAAAGACTTGTTCTTCAAGGGTAAGTATACTTTTCCCCTAAACTAGCCTTTTTTTTGTTTCATTTATAAGCCTTGCTTGCAAGCATTTTTGGGCTCTGACCCTAACTGAAAATAATCATATTTTGAGTCCCTTTTCATGTTTGATTAAGGGTCTTTTTCTGTTTGAGACCTCATTCCATCACTTGCCTCTTTAACTTTTGCATAGTATTTTAGGCTTATTTGTGAACTATTTTGAGCTTTGATGTAAACTGTAAAGTGGCTTTTTTTGAGCCTTTCTTCAACTTTGTTGAAGGGCTCTCCTCTGTTTGAGGTCATTTACTACCACTTGCCTCTTTACCCCTCTTTTAGGCCCTTTTCTTGCATGCTAGTTTAGGCCTACTTGTGTTTATTTTCGTAGTTTTATGTAAACTGTGAAATGCCTTATTTTGAGCCCCTCTTCAACTTTGTTGAAGGGCTCCTTGCTATTTGGGGTCGGCTACTGCCCCTTGTCTCTATTCTCACTTTTAGGGCCATTTTTGCATGATAGATTAGCCCTATTTTTGTTCATTTTTGAAGCATGTTGTAAACTGTAAAAAGTTTTTTTTTGAGGCCCTCTCCATGTTTGATTAAGGGCATTTTCTTATCTGAGGTCATATGCTATCTAGTATGCTTAGTTGCCTCTTGTTTTGAGCCTTAAGCCTAAGCTATTCTTGCATGCCTCGTTTGGCCTTCTAGCCACTGAAATCTAGTGGATTTTCAGTGGCTAAGACCCTGTTTTGAGCCTCCCAATCAGAGGGGGGTGACCCCCTCTCACCTTGACTTGCTTGATGGCCATTTTGGTCTTCTAAAGGGCCCCCATCTTGCATGCTTTGTTGACTGATTTTGGGGCCAATTTTGTGAGTTTTAGGACTACCATATTTGATTTTCAGAGTTGTATATGTCATGCCACTTGTCTATCTTGTATGTGCCTAATAACTCCTTGCATGGCCCTCTAAAGGAGCCCCTCATTTTGGTATGCATTGGCTCCATTTCCATGGTTATTTGGGCCTATTTTCATATGGTTTATTTACTAATTTTTTCTGGTTTGATGATTTCTCACTTGCATCATATATTTGCCATGTAAACCATGTTTGCTAGTCAAATTCCCATGCTAATTTAGTTCATCTTGTTAGCACTTTTTGGCCTTGCTTTAAACTGGAAAAGTCCATGTTTTGGGACTGTCTTGGTTCCGTCTTTAGACTTCATAGTCCAATAATGCATGCTTTGTATAGCTGTAAGTCATTCTATGTGCCTAGTTTTGCATTTCGGGGTTCATCTCATGCATCGGGTGCCATGTTGCCATGTTTTGGGGCTGTTTAGCATCATGTTTGAGTGCTGAAATTTGTATGTTTGCATACCATGTTACATGCCTTGCCATGCTTTGGTAGAGTGGCATTCGTGCCTTAGGTTCGGTCCTCGGTTTGCGTGCATGTGCGCACGCATTTTTGAGTGTCTCATTTTCATCTAATGGCTACTAATTTGGACCTAGTTGAGAGCTGTCCATGTTGGTGTAAGCCCATTTTACTATGTTGTCTCATGCTTGTTACACATAGTATGTCATTGCATACTTGCTTAGCTTTACATGCCTCGCATGCTCGCATGTTCACATTGCATTTTGCCATGATTATCCAAGGTTGTCGCCTCACATTATGTTCATATGCTTGTCGCATGTTTGGTTTAGTTGCATGTTTGCCATGCTTATGTGTTGCATTGTTCGGGTTAAACGTTAATCCGAGCACGGGAAACGAGGGGTATTTCATACTTCAAGTGATGGGATGCGTCTCAATTCTCGGTCGCCGAAGCTCTTGATGATTCATGATAGAGTTCTAGGCTTTACTTGCTTTACATGTGCATTTATTTCACATCGAGTCATGCAATTCGACTCCTCGGCCATCATGTATCGATATGCGTGATTGGTGGCACGGGGATCGAGGACTACACTCCTTGAAGAGTAGTCATGCATACATGTGTGAAAATACTTTGCCATGCCCCTTTGTTGCTCTCTGTTGCAGCAAATCAAGAATCAGCAGCCTTCCGGAGCTTGGCACGCATTCCAGAACAATTGCAAACAGAGGCTAATTGGGGCATCGCAGTGGATTTCCGCGCAAGGCAACCTGAATATGCATCATTCATCATCTGGATTAGAGCTGAGGCGGTCCCTGGCTTGCATGCCAATTTATTGCTTTCCTAGATTAATTTGTTAATTAATTAGGATTTTTATATTTATTTATTCGGACTGTATTTATTTGGGACTGTATTATTCTTTCGGACCCTCCGAGTGAGGGCCAATTGTTGTAATAAGGGTGCGTGCGTGTGTGCATGTCTTCCAATCCCTTTCTTTCTCCCTTTTATTTAACTGCTTATGATGGTTAGATTAGGGCATATTTAAATTAGCATACAGTATGATCGCATGTTTGCATTCATTCATCTGTTTTGCATGCACCGGGCTCGGCGCATCATACTAACTGCATTTGAATTTCATTTCAAATTGAATATGTGTTAGCTGTAGCATTTCACATGCCATGTCTAGAATAGCCGAGCCTGCTATAGTTGTATTTTGCATGTGTTGCATTAGGCATTTTGTATAGTTAGGATCATGCATTGATTTCTAACTGATTTCATTGTTTTGGCACGGAGTACGATGTAAGTATTTATGCTTTAGCATCTCGATGAGTGTGAATGTTAACATGAATCACATGCTTACCATGTGGCTAAATGCTTAGTTGATACGACTGCCTGAGTGCCTGTGGGTGAAGGTTGGATTACTTGAATTAGGATAATTCATTGAAATCCGCGTTTTAGCCTATTGCAAGTAGCAAATTTCAAACATTTTCCAAACAAACGGATATGCATGCTTTGTTCCAAATTAGGCGATCTAGTCTACACTTGTTGTGCTGTGCGCATCACATAGTAATTCTAGCTAATTAACCGGAATAAGAACGCATGTGTTTTCAAAAATGAGATATATGGTTAGTAGAGGCCGATCTTCGGATCAGGCGAGCGGGGTGCTCACGAAGTGACCTTCCCCAATCGTACCCAAGTTCCCGAGCCGAGGCAACTTTGGTGATGACGGACACGTGGCCTTTGGCACCGAGTCAGGGTTTCCTAAATTTCCCCATTTAAAAAATATTTAGGTGGCGACTCTGTATCTGGCAAAGCAGTCCATGTTTGGCACTTCTTTCTAAAAATATGTTTTTTCTAAAATGATTTGCCGGATTTGGACTCTTTGGTTCAGATTAAGAACCGTGACAATTTGAGTCCGAACTGTAGTGACCCCAAATGAACAGAACGGGACTCACCCTCCGGGGCGTTCGGGAGAACGTCTACAGCTGCTCAGGGAGAGGGTGAAGAGGCTCTTGGTCTTGAGCTTGATGGCGCCGATGCATATGTGTCTGCTTTATTTTCTTTTTTAAACTGTAGTTGTAGCACATTGTACACTTAGGCTGTTTTATTTTTCTTCAAAACTTGTACCCTTTTGTAAAATGTTGTAAAAAAGAAGCCATAGTGGAATGAAAATGACTTTTTATTCAAAGAGTGTTGTACTTGTATTCTTAGCATGCATCGCAATTGCACATTTTGCACAAAAAAAAAATTTGAATGAAATTAAACAATTTGTATTACCAAGTCAGGTAGTGAACCGACGCAACAAACTAAACAACTTAACTCACTAAAAGAAACAAAAACTTAGCAAGTTTACAAAACTTCATAAGCAAGAGCAACAACTCGAATAAACAAGAGCAAAACTCGATAAGCAAAAACAACTCGAAGAGCGAATGCATTTTGAGACAAACAAATTGACAAAATGCATCCGAAAATAGAGGTAAACTTGACCTTCAGTACTCTCAGCACACAGGAAAGCTAGAGACTCCTTTCTAGAGACAAGAAACAGCTGTGAAACCAGCTTTTGGCACATGGCCGATCACTTTAGAGCCTGCCGACAGTTGTTCTGCTGCAGCTTCAAAAAAGTAGCTGGCCGACTAGAAAAAGTGGTCGGCCGACCACTTATCCTGGGAACCTCTAGTTTTGTGACACCTGTCCTCCACAGTGCATTATCCTTTAATGAAGGTTCCAGCTTTTGTGGTTCCCTCATTCCAACTCAGTTTTGCACCAAAATGGAGGCGTTCCTCATCCAAAATCTCACAAGTTGGATCGTTTCCTTGGATGGCTCGGAAAAGGTGAATTTTCGGGGGTTTGGATAAAGCACTATTCATGTTGAGAACCACCCCGCTGGTTTTCCATTCCTTCATGCCGTGGCAAGGTTTTGGAACCGGTAACACACGTCTTTAGCTTTGGTAGACAAGAAGTGTGTCCCACATTTGAAGACTTCCAAGCTTTAATGGAATCGAGCGCGAGGAAGAAATTTTGCCTCAGCTGCGGTTCGGCCGTCCAAGTTTAGGAAGGATAATGTGGCCTTACTTTGCATGACGTTCGGTCATTGATTCACGACGGAGAGCTAGACATTCCGAGCTTGGTTTGTCGATTTTCTGATGCCGGCGACCGCGACAACCATCATTGGCAGGGGTTATCGGCGACATGCGCTTTGCTTGTGCATGCTGTCTCATTTCTTGCTTGCCCCAAGCTCTGGTGGGTTTTAGCACTCGTTTGATTGAGGGTCGCCGAGGGCTTACGAGAAGGCAAAAGCTGCATCGCCATGACATTAGCTGAGACATTGATAGGCTTGGACGGCTTTTCATTGCCGGGAGACGGCTAGATTCGCGGGGAGTCCACTACTATTGCAGGTAATACTTCCCACCTTATCTCACATATATTGCTCACATCACTCGGCCTCAGGCTCGTTTTTTTTTTTTCAAAACCTTTTTCTCACTTTTTCTCTCAACGAACATCTCTCTATTCTTTAATCTCTCATTTTTAATCCCTTCCCAGATATGGTTGATGGACAAATTCAGGATTGTGGACTCCTGCCCGCATACTCAGCTCGCAGCTATTTCTTCCGACAACGTCTAGTCGATTGCCCCTGATGAGAGATGGTGGTTTGACTAGATGTGCAATTTGTCCAGACCACATTGCTTGGCGCTGCCCTTGGCTCAATTTACCGGCGATGAGCTAACAGCTGACTCGCCAGCCCGGGATTCAGTTAGTTGCCCTGACCACACTTTGTCTTTTACTTTCATTCCGGATCCGGCGCCAGTTTGGATATGATCAGACTTGTCCGGAGAGGAGATAGAGTACCCTACTACATTTCCGATCAAGGCACATAGCTGGCCCGGTATGCGTGACATGGAGGACTAGAGAGCTTCTGGCCCCCGCTCCCACTTTTAGCTGCACCTCTCTGATGAGTGCATAGATTGGCTCAATGAAGAGGCACAGGTAGGGCCCACTTTGGCATCAGAGGCTTCGACCAGCTCTGGGAGGGGGACGTAGAAACACCTGAGTTATCTATGCCCCGAGTTTATTGCTTTAATCAGTACTTTCAAGTTTTTTTTTATGAATGTAACAAAAAAGCAACTTCAATTTGTATTCAAGAGTAGGGGAACTCTGTATTAAATCAATGAAATTGAAGGTTGTGGGTACTGAAAATTTTTCCGTTTGGTCCAAAAATGGTCTAAGTTGTAAAAAGATTAATTTGAACAAAATCAACTTTTATTAAAACTTTTAAAAACCATTTTCGATATGGATCAGAACTGGACACACTGAGATCTGTCACTGAGAGTACAACCCCGGATTCCAGCAACTGGAAAGTTGCCCCTAGTCTGAAAGCACTGCATCGGAGATCACAACCGAGCTCTTGAATGCTGAATAGACAAAGATGACCAAATGATCACATGGACAAAGTTGATCGGGGAAGTGTTTATGGCTAGACTTCAGGATGAAGTTGCCTACGTATCCCAAAGATGGGAATCAAGCCTTACGTAGTTCAGGCTCGGTTCACTCGTGTTTTAGCACTCTTTTTGCGCTCTAACTTTTGCCAAGGCGTCCATTTGCGGGTTTCAACCTTGCGAGCTCAGTTTTTATAATTTCAAATTTAATGTGCTCTAACTTT
>JAPPVO010003582.1:0-14836 GCA_030407325.1 Camellia japonica | reverse complement strand
GAGCTCCCAGCATCACTCACTGCTTTACAGTCCGCTCGAGCGGGGTATTGTACGCTCGAGCAGAGGCTTGTGTCACACGCTCGAGCGGGGACCTTTGTTGCATGTCCGCTCGAGCGGGGAAAAACTGCGCTCGAGCGGGGAACTGTTTTTCTAAAAATCCTGAAACTGTTTTCTGAGTGCATCTTTGCATCCTCATTGCATTCTAGGCATTCTTAGGCCTAGTTTAAGGCATCTTATTGAGGATATAGATGTAGAACACACCGAGGCAAATTAGGTATTAAGTTATTATCTTTCCCAACTGTGTAGCTTAGTGTGTGTTCAATCTGTTAACTGTGTAGGTTTGGCTTACCGAGGAGACGCTCTAGCTTACTGTAGCCCCGAACTCTGTGAGTAACAATTGTGTAAAGATATGTTCAAAAATGATTATCTTCTGAACTGTTTACTGAACTGAACTGTTTACCGAGTTGAACTATTTTATGAACTGTTTACTGTTAACTGAATGAATGTATGTCCTATATTCTAAACTGTATTGTGGCATCTTTAGTAACTACTGTTTACTATTACTGCTACTGTTACAGAGACCTCTGTCGGTTCCCTCGTGGAACCACTACTGTTTACTGATTGATGGCCATCAATTGACTGTTCGGTCTTTTAAGACCTACTGTTTACTGTACTGCTACTGTCACGGATATCTCTGGAGCAAAGTGCTGCACAGACCTAAGTGCTACAGTGTGAGCCACCTCTAGAATCTGTGCGAGACACCTCTTGAGTCCATACTGGGCTTTAAGCCAATCTGTGAAATCTGGAGCAAAGTGCTGCACGGACCTAAGTGCTATAGTGTGAGCCACCTCTAGAATCTGTGCGAGACACCTCTTGAGTCCATAAGAACTGTACTGTTACTGTTGTTGTTATTGTTACCTTTACTGTTACTGTACTGTTACTGTCACTGCTACTGCTACTGCACTGTTACTGTTACTGTTATTGTTACCGTTACTGTTACTGTACTGTTGCTGTTATCGCTACTGCACTGTTACTATACTGTACTGTTACCGTTACTGACACTGTACTGACACTGCTACTACCACCGTACTGTTTTGCTATCGGTTGTGCCACGTACGATTACTATGATTTCTAAATGACTGACATGACATGAAGTATAAGCCACCGACTGTATAACTGATCTACCAAGGCAAACGACTGTTTAAAATACTGAAAGGACATTGTTTCTTAACCCCTTTACGCATTGTGTTATTCACTGGACTTTAGCTCACTGCTCATATATAATGTAGGTGTACAGGCACCAGACCGCGGCTAGGAGCGTCAGGCAAGCTTTAGTTTCGTCAAGCCAACCACTGTGCCTCATTGCGAGGTTCCAAGCCTTTCAAGCTATGGCTTAGGGGTGTTTTAATCTCCCCGTCTGTCCCTGTATCTGATTGGTATTACTGTATAGACTGACAGCACTGTACTGTACTGTTATTAGGGATTAAGTCCCTGTACTGAATGATTGTAAATATTGTGCATACTGTTCTGTACTGAATGTCTATATGTATGAAAAATCTTTTGCATACAGACTGTCACAGCTCATTGGACATTGTTTATTTACTGTTCTGGCTTCCGCCATGCCCCTGTACTCTGTACTACTGTATTACTGTTAAGCAGGCCTTCGGTAATCTCGGATTACTGGCCGGTTACGGTGCTAAACCCATAGGGGCAGGTTTGGGTCGTGACACGCTCGAGCGTGGGATTCCCCGCTCGAGCGAACCCATTAGGTCTGCAAAAGTGCTGGTTGTATCATTTTTACGCTCGAGCGTGAACTCGGACGCTCGAGCGGAAGTTCATCCTACATAGCTCCCCGCTCGAGCGGACACCATGCCTGCAAGAAAATACTAGGAGCTCGAAATCCCCGCTCGAGCGGTGGTTCCCCCGCTCGAGCGGACATAAAAAATTCTGGGTTTTCTAGAATGGTTCTTGAGCTCGAATTCAACACTCTAACCAACATTTCTTGCATGCCATGGCTCAAATTTCAAATATACTTGTGCTATCATGATACAAACACCAAATTTCATCATTATGAAGCTCAATTTCATGAATCAAACACATGAATGCCCCAATTTACACCAAACTTGCTATTATGATAATAATTCCATGTATTTTTAAACTCATTTCTCATAAATTGTACATGCATGTGGGATATCACTCCCATTTCAACTTACATGGTACAAATGGTGGTTACAAACATGAGCTTTAACCAACATTCTACATAGATCATGTATTTTGTGTCCAAACATGCAAATTTCAAAGCAATTACACACATGCATGCACATATGGACTTTCAATTCAACAAAATCAACTTAATTCTTTGCCATGAGCTACCATATCACTTGAATTCACAACATTACAACTTAAACTCATAAATTTACTTACCTAGAGGCTCAAACTTTTCAATCAAAAGCAATTTCTTGAGTAATCTTCCAAAATCTCCAAGCCTCAAGACCAAAACCCCAATCTCCTGCACTTTCTCTCTCTAGTTCGGCTCTCTCACACCCAAGAGCCCAAAATCAGCCAAAAATGGATCAAAAGAGAGAGGTTGAGTGTATATAGCCTTTTATATAAGGCCGCACTAATTCCAATTTAATAATAATAAATGGTTGGGCATTAATTCATCAATTTAATCAATTTAATCTGGTCCGAATCAAATTTTCAATTAAATTTCACCGTAGGCTTTAAAAATTATGGCAATCACAAGGGCGCGACCAATTTCGGTTTCAGTGGCCGATAGGGCCTTCAATTTAATTTCCAAAACAGACAATCAAACAGATATTCCTACGGTGAACAGATAGAAATTCAAAACCACATATTTTCATGTAATGGCACACAAAATCATGTTAAACACATAATCACATTCATGTTAAGGACCAATTAACATATTACGGAACAGGAATATCACAGATGATAGACTAATTTTCTCTAAATTATACTCGCATACTTGAGATTTAAAAAAATATATAGGTAATCTCACATTTTTGATGCAATTTCGTTAGTCTCTATCAGAATTTTAATTCACATAACAATTGAGACATTTTTTTATCAGTAATTTATTAGTCGTATGAATGAAAAAAATAATAATATTGTCATTTAAAAAATATATATATATATATATATATATATATTTATGTTTACTTATTTTGATGTCTACTCACTATTTGTATTAATTTTGGTCACTTTAACCTTATTAAAAGAGAAGTTAATTATGTTAAAAGTGTGAGATTGATAGTATTTTTTCAACACATCAGGGAAGGTGATTGTAATTTACTCTAATACCAAACACAACACTTGTTTGGCATAACCGTTTGAGGTTAAAATAGTAGATAAAATAGATTAAAAAGTTAATAAGACAAAATGTCACATTCAAATTATAATTATTTTATTTTTTCTCTCACAAAAGTTAAAAAAGTCAAAAAGTTCATTCTAAACGAGACTTTTTAATCCCAAATTAAAATAGTCAAAAAGTCAACCTACATCCAAGTAAATCATTTTAATAAATAGATTTTGTTAAAATAAAAATAATATAATTGCATTGAGTTATCGTAAAATAATATACCTTGGTTTACGTTTTTAGTGTAGCACACCCCCCTTTTTTGTGACAAAGTCAAAATTAACAAACTAAGGTTAAACCCTACATTCAGAACAAAAACCAGCTTATTCCATGTAAAACTGGAAACCTCAAGAAACAAAATGTTATAAATAAAAAAAAACAGCATATTACAAACAGTCCAACAACCTACAAAATCCAGCCCAAATTAGCTGGAAGCATAGCAGCAGTTTTGCCAAAAAATCGCATGGTGTTCTTCCAGATCACATGTTACCGGAATCAACCCTCAACAGCTATATCGAATGAAGTTCAAGTTGCTAGATTTATTACCACCAATATGGAAGATAGTTTACTCCCCCCTAAAAAAAAAATGATAGCACTAACAATAGTAATAAAAACAACCAAACCAGGCAAGCATCGTCTTCAAATAAGAGATCCATTAGAGCATCTCCAACGGTGCATTTCTTTTTTCATCAAATCTGAGTCAAAAATGACCCATTTTACCAAATCTGATATCCCTCGCTCCAACGGTGCATCAAATGTCGTGGGGCGACCGGTTGGTCAACCGGTGGGTCGACCAGTGGGTCGACCTGTATGCGTAAAATGCTATTACTTTTGTTTTACCCTTTTGAACGGTTTGAACCCAGCTTTCTGAACCGGGGAAAGGGGGCGACCGGTTGGTCGACCGGCGAGTCGACCGGCCGGTCGACCGGTCAGCCTATTTTTTTTTTTTTCTTTCCTTTTTGTTTCCCTCAATTTCTGTTCCCAATTATTTTTCCTATTTCTTTTTCCCTCCATTACATATATGTCTGGCATATGGATTATGCTCTCATATAAACCTATTATCCATATGCCAGACAAATACGATCATACCTTAAACAAAACAGAGCACAATGAATACCTTGAAATCCATGATATTTATTTCATTTTCATCATCTTCTTCTTCCTCTTCCTCTGATGATGAGTCTGATGATGAATATATCGTTACACTTTTAGGAGCTTACGAGCAGAATAATACTAGTATGCTTCAGATTCTTAAGTCAAGTGATAGGTCAAAGAAGATAGGTGGTTCTGTTGTAGGTCATATATATATACACAGAGATAGAAGGCAGGGTCATGACAGATTGTTTGCAGATTATTTTGCTGCAAATCCAGTGTATTCACCTACAATATTTCGGAGACGTTTTCGAATGCGTCGTCCTTTGTATCTACGAATTTTGAATGCAATCCAAGTACACAATTCATATTTTGTTCAAAAACAAGATGCAGCTTATGTACTTGGATTATCTCCCCTACAAAAATGACTTCAGCGATGAGAATATTGTCATATGGTGTCGCAGCAGATGCAGTTGATGATTACATACGTATTGGGGAAAGCACTGCAATTCAAAGTTTGCAACAATTTTGTAATTCAGTGATTGAAATTTTTGGAGAAAAATATCTGAGATCTCCAACACCAACTGACATTGCTAGATTACTTGCTATTGGGGAGGTTCGGGGGTTTCCTGGCATGTTGGGAAGTTTAGATTGCATGCATTGGGAGTGAAAAAATTGTCCAAAGGCATGGCAAGGTCAATATGTAAGCCATCAAAAAAAGCCAACCATTATTCTTGAAACAGTAGCATCTTATGACTTATGGATTTGGCATGCATTTTTTGGAATGCCTGGCTCACATAATGACTTGAATGTGTTGGACCGATCGCCTTTATTTTCTGATCTTGCGCAAGGTAAAGTTCCCCCCTGTCCATTACACGATTAATGGACATAGTTACGATATGGGTTATTACCTTGCTGATGGTATATACCCTCAGTGGGCAACATTGGTTCAAACTATTTCTTCTCCCCAAGGAGCAAAGAGACAACATTTTGCAATGATGCAAGAGTCTGCCAGGAAAGATGTAGAGCGGGCATTCGGAGTCCTTCAATCTCGATTCGCAATTATAAGTGGTGCTGTACGTTATTGGGATTCGAAAATGCTTGCCAACATAATGAAGACTTGCATTATATTACATAATATGATTGTCGAAGATGAGAGGGAGGAGCACCTTGATTTCAATTATGATGTTTCATCAACCAACACACCAGTGCAACTTTTCGCTACTCCTACCAATGACTTCCAATCATTTTTGTCTCGTTATTTAGGTATTAGAGATAAGGATGCATATCATGCCCTCCGTAATGATTTAGTAGAACATATGTGGCATCTTCATGGTGAACACTAAATTCACCACATCAATACATGTAATTTTGTTTATAGTTTTGGAATGGAAGGTTCTCTTGTTTGTAATCTTCAATATGAGGCACTATATTGAAGTTTTGGAATGGAAGGTTCTCTTGTTCGTAATCTTCAATATGAGGCACTATATTAACTAAGTAATTCAAAAGTTATGTGATGATGTGTTGTTGTAATGATTCTATCTTTAATATTCAGAATGGTGAAGTGTTCAGTTCATGGCAATTACAAATGATAATATACATAACTTAATCAGTTCCAAATGATAATAATGTCTTCAATTAGTATTCTTAATTTCTTTAATTATACATAACTGATGTTCATGATGTTCATGTGCATAATCATAATGTCTTCAATTACTGATATTGAAGTGCATAATCATAATTTAATAATAATGTCTTCAATTAGTATTCTTAATGCAAGGTCAACTCTTAAATTACTGCATATGAAATTACTATTCATTTCCTCACCACTTACCTCAAGAATGGAGCCTCTATATCAGCTGAAAATTGTATACAAAGGGACAAGAGATTCGAAATATATTCTATTTTATAACAACACAAAATTTAAGAATAAGTCATTTACAAATTTAACATTATTTTGCATTACTCAAGTCAAAATGAAATTATTCATCTGCACAAGCAAACAGACCTAAGGTTGCTGGTTAATTGCCAAAATAGTCTTCACATGATTGATTAATTGCCAAAATAATTGTTCACATAATTGCCAAAATAATTGTTCACATAATTGCCAAAATAATTGATTAATTGCCAAAATAGTGTTCACATGATTTCAGACAGCAACATGAAGGCAGAGGCTCCAGAAAATAGATGCCCCTTTCTCTGTTCTTGTATCCTTCTTCAATGTTGGCACTTGGCATCATTGTTACATCAGAACGCAATTGTTTTCATTTGGTAACTTTGTTTTTTGAGGCCTAAATCAGTAAATGTATCTGATTTTGGTTCATCCTAGGAAAGGAAACAACCATTTGGTATAATTGTTATTACCTTTATTTATTTATTTTGTTTGGGTCAAATTATCAATTTTTGTCATTTTGATTCAACATACCAAATACCCATTTGGGTTATAGTTGACACCATTTGATTTCATTTGGAGATTATCAAAATCTATTTGTTGTAGTCAAGTTCAATTGAATTTATTCCCTTTCTTGGATCATACATTTTGGAGGAAACTTACAATTTGTTTTTGTTTGTTTTCTCTGTTATGTGCAATGAATTTTCTGATATTTTTGATTTGGAACACTTCAAAAAAGTTCTAGCCAATGACGTGAGAATAGTTTCATCGCTGCCATCGACACATTTGATGTCGAGGCCGGTGGAGGATAGACAGATGCCGGTTAATGTCAGCCCTCAACGGATCCGTGCGCATTACCACAGACGAGTATGAAACACAAACACTGCCTTGTCTGACTTTGAAGTTACTTATTTAGCTTATGCTTGACAGTTCATTGCTTAAACAGATTGTTTTGCAAAAAACAAATATGCCAGCATTAGGGGTGAGCAGCGGATATACCGATCCGCCAAAACCGACCGAACCGAACCGATCCGTCGCATTTTGGACGGATGCGTGATGACGAGCGGACGGTTGCGGATTGATTTTCTCCAATCCGCCAATTTGGCGGACGAATGACGGATTTGAGATTTCTTTGGCCGCAACCGAACCGCCAAACCGCCAAATCGCGAGCACCCCTAGTAATTTATAAGACTTTGTATTTTCAATTTGTTTAAATATTATGTTTGTGTTTTCAATTGAAAAAGAGTTTAAATATTCTGTTGAAATTTTTTTTTTAACTTGAATATATTTTTTGAATTGAAAAAAATAAACATATTATTTATCTATATTTTTTGGTTTTTAAATCTAGCTCTAAAAATAATAAATAGAAAATATGATATATGTTGGTTGGTTTTTGTTTTCAAAAACATATGTAGATGTAACAATATAGAGACATACAATCCTTACTACTGCTCTGTTCATGGTTTTGATGGTTTGAATTATTATTATTATATTTTAAGAATCACAGATTGTAATACTTTATGTGGATGAATCATGCTGTGATTGTAATATGTGGATGAGGCATGCAGTGATCGTGATATTCTAAAGTTTCAAACTTTCTTTCTTTAGATAAGGCATACAATGATTGTAATACTTTTTTAAGTCATTGACTGTAATACTTTTTTTTTTTTTTTTTTTTTTTTGAGGAAGTGCACAAGTTGAATTATGTTGAAAATTTATAAAATTTTAAACCGCCAAACCGATTCGCATCCATCCGCCAAACCGCCAATCCGCTCAATCCACATCCGCCGGATTGGCGGACGGATGCAGATTGATTTTCTTCAATCCGCCAATCTGGCGGACGGATGACGGATTGGAAGTTCCGTGGCCGCAACCGACCCACGCCCACCCCTAGCCAGCATAAACAAAAACAAAAACAAAAACACAAACAAAAAATCAATGGCCCACAATTCATCATTAAAGTTATGAACTTGGCAGATCTTAGTAGGAAACTTACAATTCGTTCAAACCAACCACTCACTGATATGGTCCACCGGGCGACCGGTTGGTTAACCGGCCGGGCCACCGGCTGATTGACCGGTTTATGCATCCAACGGTCACAAACAGTGTTTTGATGAAATCTACTTTCTGTCCTCAGTTTGATGAATTGTTTGGTGAAATCTCATTTTGATATCGATTTGGTGCAACCGTTGGAGCACCAAACAATAACTTTTTCATCAAATTTTAAATTTGATGTCAACTTTGATGAACCTTTGGAGATGGTCTTAGTAAGTACTCTTCAAACTAGAAATCCATGTACCCATTGACTTATTGGGAAATGCTAACAAAAAATGTTTCACAAATATGAAGTCTACATTGTTTTCAACTCCCCTGGCAATGAATTTCCTCTCCTACAATTCCTGGTTGCAAGTCGTCAATCATTTGGCACCACATCATCAAAATAGTAAGAAGGGAGCAGAACTGTTGTCATGTCACCCAAAAAAAAAACTGGAAACAAGGGAATATATTCGACATTGATTTCAAACAGACAACACATCAACTTGAGTCCAGCATGGAAATATATAACATATAAAACACGGAACCAAATCTCTTATAGCACTGCCCCCTGCTACTTGATGTACTGAGAAACCCACTTGAAGCCATCCCCATATCCCATTTTGCGGACAATGCTGCACATGAACACCTCGAGTGGGCGGACAGCCGAGTCTGCCAAGTTTACCTTCCCCTTGCCTGTTGTCACACCAGTCAGACCCATGTGGAAACGCAATTCGTCTTCTGAAGCAGCATAGGGGATATCAATCTTGTTGCCCAAAATTAGGAAGGGAACAGTAGCCAATGACTCATCAGACAGGAGAGCATCCAACTCCTTTTTTGATTCGGCAAATCTCTCCTTGTCATAAGCATCCACCAAGTACACAACAGCATCCACCTTCACACCAAGAATTGCATATTAATTACATCTAACCAAGTGAAATTTAATTGTTAGAATCAGACCCGCTGAGAGGAGTGGGAATATATATTTTAAAAACCATACTAGAATTGCCAAATTATGATTTTTTTTGTTATTATTAATTTTCCAATGGAAACTTTAACACAGAACAAATTGTCACAAATCCCTGGACCAAAGCCATGAAAAAAACTGATGATAATAACTTAAAAATGCTTCCAACAAAAGTATGCATAGACCCAAAACAAGCATAAGTACAAACTTCTTAGGATCTAGGAAGCACGGATACGGATACGGATACGGGTACGATACGATACGGATACGGCGATACGGCAAAATTCGAAAAAGTAGGATACGGATACGGCGGGGATACGTTCATAAAAAATATTTTTTTTCATAATTTTTAGTAATGTAGCATACACTGTAGGAAATTTATGTATTGATATTATTGATTGATATCAATATACATTTTTGTGTGTATTGTATATATACAATGGAGAGAATGATCTCTCTTTTATAGGGAGAATGAGTTACAAATGGAGGAATTAAATTAACCTAAAATGGAGCACTAAACAACTTAATGGAGCATTAGGGTAAATGGAGCACTTGCTTCTTGTGGAGCACTAATGAAGTGGAGTAGGTAGGTGGTAGTAGGTGGTAGTGGTAGGTGGAGTAAGTTATAGGTTTTTACATTCAACAGCCCCCCTCAAACTCAAGGGGGTTAGGAACTAACCAACTTGAGTTTGGAGAGAGTAACAAAACAGGAAAAATAAAATGACAAATAAAATAAAAGTGGATAGGAGACACTGTATGGTCGTGTCAGACCGTTGTAGAAGACAGTTTATGGGGTCATGTCGGACCGTTGTAGAAGATAGTTTATGGGGTCATATCGGACCGATGTAGAAAACAGTTTACTGGGTCATGTCGGACCGTTGTAGAAAACAGTTTACTGGGTCATGTCGGACCGTTGTAGAAAACAGTTTACTGGGTCATGTCGGACCGTTGTAGAAAACAGTTTACGGGGTCATGTCGGACCGTTGTAAAAAAACAGTTTACGGGGTCATGTCGGACCGTTGTAGAAAACAGTTTACTGGGTCATGTCGGACCGTTGTAGAAAACAGTTTACTGGGTCATGTCGGACCGTTGTAGAAGATAACCGGAATCAATGTCGGGACAGTTTACCGAGTCTTGTCGGACCCATATAGGAGCTAACCGGAATCAATGTCGGGACAGTTTACAGAGTCTTGTCGGACCCATATAGAAGCTAACCGGTATCAATGTCGGGACAGTTTACAGAGTCTTGTCGGACCCATATAAGAGCTAACCGGAATCAATGTCGGGACAGTTTATAGAGTCTTGTCGGACCCTTATAGGAGCTAACCGGAATCAAAGTCGGGACAGTTTACCGAGTCTTGTCGGACCCTTAAAAGGCGTGCCCTCAAAAAGTGTGCCCGACAGCCATCAAAAGTCGAGCCATCAAAAGGCGCGCCATCAAAAGGCGTGCCATCAAAAGGTGTGCCCGACAGCCATCAAAAGTCGAACCATCAAAAGGCGCGCCATCAAAGGCGTGCCATCAAAAGGTGTGCCCGACAGCCATCAAAAGTCGAGCCATCAAAAGGTGCGCCGATTTGTCGTCTGGCGACGAGCGGCGCGCGATACGCGTGGCTGGTATGGCTATTTAACGAAGACGGAGGCTGAGGCTTAGACAGAACAAAACACTTGCTGAAAACCGCTGAAAACCTCTTCGTTTTTGCTGAGAGAGATACTCTTGTAACACTTCTGAGAGATACTCTGTAACACGCTGTTGCTTAGAAAATGGCCTCTTCTTCCCGTTCAGCTACCCAGAACATAGCCTCGTCGTCCCGTGGTCTTACTCTCTTTCCCGACCTCAACGAGGCCACAACCCAGAATATGGCCCTTGAATCTCAACCAAGCGCCCTTGGACCAAGCCCCCCTGGTTTTGCACCGTTGAACTATCCGATGGTGGCAGTTGAGCAGATAATGGCTGCTCAATCTGATATTGAGGCCAATTATTATACATTGAGGTCTTGTGTTGAGACAATGACGGCAGTCAACAACCTGTCGCACCGGCTTCAGAGTAGAACAACTGAGGTGCAGCAGGTAAAAGCCCAACTGGCTCTGCTCCAGCGCATGTATACGGATGCCCGAGCAGAGATATGTATGCTGAAGGCAGAAAATAAGGAACTGAAGCGGAAGACCACCGTGATGCTCAGATTTGGAGGTCCGCCATATGTGACGGTTGAGGAGCAACGGGAAGTGAACGTGCTCGGCGGCGTGGGAAACACGGAGGCAGCACCGGCAAGAGACGCCCAAGACAAAGGCAAAAAGAAGAGGACAGCTGAAGAGGCGAAAAAGTAAGGCTGGTTGATGTGGTGGTTGTAGGTTGGAGATTGTTTGGTTTTTTTTTTGATGTAAAATGGTGATCGAGTTTGATCCCTGGCATGAATAAAATAAAGTTGGTGTGCAAATCTGAATGGTATGAATTTGATTTGAAAAAGATTAAAAATAATGTGAAAGAAAAATAAAGAAAGAAATAATGTGAAAGAAAATATTTTGAGAAATCAAAAACAAAAGGTGGAGAGGGGTTGACATGTTTTTGGGGCCCACGGTTTTGGTCCACGGACGGCCCACCCCAATTCACATTGACCAGTACCCAGAAAATATCACCATTCCACAAAATTTAAAGTGAATAGCGCTGGTGGTAAGGAGGATGCAACGCCAAGGTACGGTAGTGGCAGTGTGAAGAGAAACACAGATATTGGCACTGAAACAGTGGATGCAAGACAAGATACCACAGCAGAAGATATCTTGATCAGATGCAGCAATGATATGTTGAAACCCATGTTTACAATAACAAACAGCAACGGTAGCAGTGGTGCACCATCTTTTAGATAGTTTGGCAGTTGATAAAATGGGATACCCCATAACTTTGACAAAAAAGGTAGGAGAAGGAATATAAAGAGTGCCTGGAAAGCAGATCCATAGGAATTTACAACAAATAGATCCACCGTATGACCCTTCAATTGCTGAGCAGCATTCAAGAAAATTACTTCACTCAATACTGTGTCAGCAGCTTGAAACAAAAAAGAAACTATCATCAAGAGACTCCAGAATACACCACCTTCCATCAATGAACCAGTAGCACTAGATCCACTTGCTACTGTTATGATTACACCAACGGCCACCAGAAAGCACCCAAGTAATTGATTGAATTTATATCTCCTCCCAAGAAATATATATGAAAGGAGAAGTTGCCAAACTAGAAAGCTCTGAGACAAAATGGGAATTGCTGCACCAGAAAGGATTGCTCCAGCTGCCATTCCAGCAGCAGCACCAAGAGCCTCCAAGAGACCAACAGCAAGAAATGGAGCTTTTGGCAAGGAAAGCATTTCATCAGTTACAATGGGGATGGTTTGGCTTGGTGGTTTTGTATTTGAACTGGGTGAATGAGATGCAAATAGACAAACAGAAGGCCTATTCTGAGAGAAAAGACAGAGGTGAAAAACGGTGAAAAACCAACCATCACAACCACATTGGTGAGTATGTCGACATCAAAGTCGAGTCCTCCAACTTTTCTTCTCTAGGCTCATGTAAGGAACAATTTGTGCAGCGGTATGTGTAGAGGTCCGGCGGGCGGTCAAGGCAAGGTTGCCGCCCGCCGGAAGGCGAAAAACACTAAGAGCTTAACCTATAGCTCTGATACCATGTAGGAAATTTATGTATTGATATTATTGATTGATATCAATATACATTTTTGTGTGTATTGTATATATACAATGGAGAGAATGATCTCTCTTTTATAGGGAGAATGAGTTACAAATGGAGGAATTAAATTAACCTAAAATGGAGCACTAAACAACTTAATGGAGCATTAGGGTAAATGGAGCACTTGCTTCTTGTGGAGCACTAATGGAGTGGAGTAGGTAGGTGGTAGTAGGTGGTAGTGGTAGGTGGAGTAAGTTATAGGTTTTTACATTCAACATACACAAAAATAAAACTTCAGCAATTCAATTAAATTTCATCAATTTTAACAATATAACATCACCCATAACAACCATAATGCAATTCAATCCCAAATTAAGGGGAAAAAAATTCACAAAGTTTATTTATTTATCAATAAGTTTATTTATGTATTTATTAATAATTTTTTTTACCTTATTTGATTTATTAATAAGTTTACAAAGTTTATAATTTTATAAGTTGACAAATTTTATTTTTAATAGTTTATTTATTATTTATTTACTAATAAGTTTTTTTACCTTATTTTATTTATTTATTTATTAATAAGTTTATTTATTTATTTGTTTTATCAGATTTTTTTTTTTTTATCAGTGTTTTATTTTATCAGATTAGCCCTTTTCTTTTTTTTCTTTTTTTTTTATCAGTGTTTTTTTTTATTTAAGTAAATCGCAGAGTATATACAATACAACAAATTAAAAATAAATAAATAAAGGCAGACAGATCGAGTCGAGAAGGGGGGAGATGAGATCAACTCGAGATCGAGTCGAGGGGGGGAGATGAGATCGACTCGAGATCTCCAACCAACAGACAGACAGATCGAGCTCAGGGAGAGGGAGAGAGAGAGAGAGATCGTGAGATCGAGTGTTGTTCGAAAGGGAGAGAGAGAGAGACGAACCTGAAAGACAATCGTGGACTCCTGTTCGAGAGAAAGGACGACCTAGCTGCTGTTCGAACTGTCCTCTCTTCGACCTAGCTGCTGTAACCTGTTCGAACTCCTTCGACCTAGCTGCGGGTTCGATCTCTCCTCCTCCTCCTCTTTTTGTTTTGTGTATTATTTTTCATATTTTACAATTTTGACCCCGTTCTTAAAGTTTTTAAATTATTTTTTTGCCCCGCCGTATCCATACCGTATCCTGAACGTATCCTTACCGTATCCTGACGTATCCTAGCCGTATCCGAAATTCAAAAATTAAAAAAAAAATTTCGGATACTTCATTTCCCGTATCCGATACGTATCCAGCCGTATCGGACGCGTATCCGTGTCCGATACGTATCCGATACGCGTACGGGGCTATTTCGGAGTATCCGTGCTTCATAGCTTAGGATGCATATCATATGAACACAAACGTAAAATTATAACTTTTCCACATATCAAATGCGACTCGGAAAAGTAGTTATTCTCTCTCTCCATCTCCCTCTCTTTCTTGAGGGTAGCTAGTAGTTTCAAACAACTCCAGGGTGACAGCTTCAGATGACCATTTTATGAAATTGTTTTCTCATCGAAATAAGATGTGTAATTAAAAAAGACAATGCCAGCAGAATCAGAGCAGAGTAATGAAATAAGATGACATGTGATTAATAAGTTTTTTTTACCTTATTTGATTTATTAATAAGTTTACAAAGTTTATAATTTTATAAGTTGACAAATTTTATTTTTAATAGTTTATTTATTTATTTATTTACTAATAAGTTTTTTTACCTTATTTTATTTATTTATTTATTAATAAGTTTATTTATTTATTTGTTTTATCAGATTTTTTTTTTTTTT
>JAPPVO010003580.1:0-25412 GCA_030407325.1 Camellia japonica | reverse complement strand
TCTCTCCTGTTTTCAGAGTTGCCAATTTGAACCACATGGTTGTGTTGAGGAGACCTGGGAGGACACCAATACCTGGTGGCCGGCCACTAAGTCACCTTGACCTTTTTGACCCCTAGCCGGCCGGCCATAGGGGGTGGCCGGCCGGCCACCTGCAGCAAAAGGACTTGGCCGGCATGCTTCCCTCAGTGCATACTTTACAGCTGCATAGCTGTTTCCCCCAGAAAATATCTGTATCCGGGGGATATTTTAGGAGGGAAAGCTTGGGTGCATTTCCCTCCACCTTTACACCCTCTTTTGTCCATATAAGGAGCCTCCAACACTCTCTCAAGGGTTAGAAAAAATTGCCCTCAAGTATACATACACACCTCCATCTCCATCTCTATCTCTCTCAAACTCTCAAGTTTAGTGCCATTTCTTCATCATCATCAAGCACCACCATCACCACTCCATTTCCAGAAGCAAGGAGAGGTTCTTGAGAGGCTTAGAAGCAACTTTCCTCAAGCCAAGAGGTAGCAAAAGTGAGGTCTTCAAGGGTAAGTCTCAATCCCTCTCTTTTGTAGCATTTTCTTGCTTCATTTCTTAAGCCTACTTGCTCACTGTTTTGGGCTCCGACCTTAACTGAAACTAGGCTATTTTTGAGCTTTTCTTCATGTTTGTTCAAGGGCTCAACCCTGTTTGAGCCCTCCATCTTACACTTGCTTCAATATCATCTTGTATGTCAATATTTTGCATGCTTTTTCTAGCCTATGAGTGATCTGTTTTCGAGCATAAGGTAAAATGTGAGAGGGCGTATTTTGAGCCCCTATTCAACATTGAAGAAGGGCTCAACCCTGTTTGCCTCTCTATCATGCACTTGCTTCATAATCTCTCATATTTACCGTAAATTTGCATGATTTGTTTGACCTACATATAGTCTGTTTTGGAGCATGTCATGAACTGTGAGTAAGATTATTTTGTGTCCCTCTACAACATTGTAGAAGGGATCAAACCTTGTTGGGGGTCTCCATGTTGTGCTTGTCTTTATATCCCTCTTTGCCCCCATTTTTGCATGCTTTCTTAAGCTTATCTAGCTTCTGTTTTCGGCCATCATCAGTACTGAAAATATCCATATTTTGACCTTCTTGACATATTTCATTAAGGGACTTTTCTGGTTCGATGAATGTTTGGGGTACCTCATGTTATAGCCTTGTGTATCCTAATTCTTGCATGACATTTTTAGCATGTTTGCATACTGAGTTGGGGGATGTCATCTACTGTAAATGTTCATATTTTTAGTTCCTCATCAATGTTTTAGAAGGGTACTTTTCCATTTGGGCATTGCATGTATCACTTGCTTCAATACCCCTCTTGCGGGGCCATTTTTGCACTCTCGTTTAATCCTATGTGTGCTTGCTGTTTAGCCTTTTTTATGACTGAAAAATGCTTTCTCGGGGCTGCCTTGATACTGTATTTTCATTCTATGTTCATATTGTGCATGCTTTGTATGGCTATAGGCCATTTCGGGCGCCATATTGCATTTCGGGATCATTCCATGCTTCGGGTGCACTTCGGCCATGTTTCGGGGCTGTTTTTCCCCCTATTTCAGTGCTGAAATTCATTTGCATGCTTGCATATCATTTCCATGCCATTTCGTGCCTTACGGCCATTGCCCGGTTTGCGGCCCGTGTGCACGCATTTCGAGGCATCTCATTTTCATCTCACGACTTCTTATGCGAGTGTGGCTGAGGCTCACTCATGTTAGTATAAGTCCATTTTGCATTCTGTATCTCATTTTAGCATCATCGCATTCCGTATGCCATTGCCCCGGTTTGCGTGCTCGTGTGCACGCATTTCGAGGCATCTCATTTTCATCTCACGGCCTCCCGTGTGAGCGTGGCCGAGGCTCTCTTATGTTGGTGTAAGCCCATATCGCATCGCATATCTTATCTTAGTCTCATTGCATTCCGTATGCCATTTTCTCGGTTTGCGTGCCCGTGGGCACGCATTTCGAGACATCTCATTTTAGTCTCATTGTATATCATATTCCATGTCATTTCATGCCTTAGGGCCATCGCCTCGGTTTGCGCGCCCGTGTGCACGCATTTCGAGGCGCTTCATTTTCATCCATCGGCCTCTTATGTGAGTGTGGCTGAGGCTCACTCATATTAGTGTAAGTCCATTTGCATTGCGTATGCCATTTCATACCTTAGGGCCATCGCCTCGGTTTGCGCGCCCGTATGCACGCATTTCGAGGCATCTCATTTTCGTAGCATTGTGCATGCTAGGATTGTATTTTAGTTGCATTCATGCATATCATGCATATTGCATCGTGTTCGGGATAGGAGTTAGTCCGGGCATGGGAAACGAGGCGCGTTTAATACTCCGAGTGACAGAACGGGTCTCAATTCCTAAGTCACCGACACTCCGGAGACCCAAGATGGAGTTAGGTTTTGTTGTAGCATTCATCTGCATTCATCTTACATTGAGTTGTGCAATCCGATTCCTCGGCCATCATGCATCGAGATGCGTGATTGGTGGCACGAGGATCGAGGCATGCATATATTTGTGAAATACATTGCTATGCCCTTTCCTGCTCTCTGTTGCAGCAAAATGAAGAATCAGCAACTTTCGGAGTCTGGCACGCATTTCGAGAAACATTGCAAACAGAGGCTAATTGGGGCATCCCAGTGGATTTCCGCACAAGGCAGCCCAGCATACATCATTCATCAGAATCGAGGCAGCCCCTGGCTTGCATGCCAGTTTACAGCTTTTTAGTTTAATTCGTTAATTAATTAGGAATTTGTATATTATTCGGACTGTATATTCTTTTATTTCGGACTGTATTATTATTTATTCGGACCCTCTGCGCGAGGGCATAATTGTAATAAGTGTGGGTGAGTGTGATGTATGTCTTCCAACCCCACGTCTTTTCTCTCTTTTATTTATCCGCTCATGATTGGTTAGAGATAAGGCATATTTCAATTAGCATACAGTATGACAGCATGTTTGCATCATTCATCTGTTTTGCATACACCGGGCTCGGCGCATCATACAAACTGCATTTGTATTTCAATTCCAAATTGAATACGTGATAGCTGTAGCATTTCATATGCCATGTTTAGAATAGCCGAGCCTGCTATAGTTGCATTATTGCATGTGTTGCATTAGACATTTCTGTATAACTAGGATCATGCATGATTTCTAATCGGTCTTCTGTTTTGGCTTGGAGTACTCGGTGAGTTTTATGCTTTAGCATCCTTGCATGCGTGTGAGTGACTGCCATGAATAGCATGCTTACCATGAGGCTAACTGCTTATGTGATATAACTGCCTTGAATGCCTGTGGGTGAAGGTTGGGTTATTTGGATTGGAACAATTCATCAAATGTTTGTTTTAAGCCCACTAGATAGTGGCAAAATCATGTTTTTCTAAGCCCACCCGAGGGTGGCAAATCCACGTCTTAGCCTACCTGCGGGTAGGGTAGCACCATCAAACCATTTTCAAACAAACAAACATGAAATGTTTTGTTCCAATTCAGGCGGCCCAGTCTATACTTGTTTGCTGCGAGCATCACATAGTAACCTAGGCTAATAACCGGAATAAGAACTCACACATGTTTTCAAAATAAGATATCATGGTTAGTAGAGGCCGGTCTTTGACGGGCGAGCGGGGGTGCTCACGAAGTGACCTTCCCCAATCGTACCCAAGTTCCCGAGCCGAGGCAACTTTGGTGATGACGGACGTGGCCTTTGGCACCGAGTCAGAGTTTCCTAAATTTCCCATTTAAAAAACATTAGGTGGCGACTCTGTATCTGGCAAAGCAGTCCATGTTTGGCACTTCTTTCAAAAAAATCTGTTTTCCAAAACGATTTGCCGGATTTGGACTCTTTGGTTCAAGATTAAGAACCGTGACAACAAAATCGAGTCCGAGCTGTAGCGAGGTCCCCGCGGGCTTGTTACAGTTTCTGGCGACTCCGCTGGGGATTTAGAGAACTTGACTCGAACTCATGATATCTGTTTTTGACTACACTTGTGTGTTTCTTTGCATTGCATTTGCATTGGTGCGCCTAGGACACCGTGTTTGCCATATGCCATTCCCGAACGATTTGCCGGAGGCTTGTCTTGTCAAGGCATGTCTATAAGGCTGATCGGCTCTGGGCTCTGACAGCATGGGAACACAAACCCCGGTTTTACCGGGGCACCCTTTTGACCATTCGACCTAGTGCATATTCGGATCCATAGTGACCATTCCAAACTAGGACAGGTTGCTTACCCGTTTATAGGTTGTTTGTTGAAACCGCTGCGTGCGTAGTGAAACCCTAGCTCCTGACAAAATAGGACAGGGAAACCCTACCCCAACATAGGGGTGTTTTGGCTCTCACTTATCTGTTATGTGCTTTAGAGTGCGTCTCTACATGAATGCATGTATCAGTCTATGAGTTTGGGCATCAGGCCTGCGGGCATCAGTCAGTATCTGAGAATCAGTTGTCTGCGGATATCGGATTCAGTTTTGGGGAACAGTGAAACAGGAACAGTGATCAGTAATTGAGGACAGTATATTTTCAGCTTTTCAACTGCGTGTTGTATGCCCGACTGTGTGTTGTGTGTATTAATTTAAGCTGTTATGCCGCCCGTTTATCTGGTTATTTATTTCCTTTTTGTTTTATTATCTTTTTGCTGCTAGGGGGGCAGTTTTTAGCACGATTGCTTCCGAACCAGTAGATACTCCCCAAGCACTCTGGACACGACGTCGCCGACTCAACCGAATCGAGGATCTCGTTGACGGACATCCAGTGTTCCACTCTCTACCCCCAGTTGCCAGAAGAAGGCCAATGAGGCGCAGTGTGTCAGAGCAGGGATTACCAGGACAGAGGGCTACTTTGACAGTAAACAGCCAGGTTGAGATTTCTGTGTCTTGCCATAGAAGTACATTTACCAGTCATTTAGATGGAATCGCCGAGAATACATCAGTGAGTGAGAGATGATGATGCGCCAGATGCAAGAGAGCATGAGAAGACAAATGCAAGAGGATGCTATCCGCCAAGCGGAATTTTCTAAACAACAAGCCGCAGTCATGGCCCAGCAGGCCGAGCTGATTACTAGCTGCAACAGCAGAATGCAGCGTCTGCTTCACACCAGGTTCCTCCTCCACCAGCAGCTCCACTACCCGAGCAGGCACCTACTGGTCAGAATACCTTGCCAAACCTTCAGAATACCCTGCCAAATCCTCAGAATACCCTCCCGAATACCCAGAACACCCTACCCAATGTCCAAAATATCCAAGAGGACACCAACATTCCAACGGGGCTGGCTCCGCCCCCGCTTCTGCCGCAACTGTCCAAGAATATCTTACACCCAACCACCCGGATCCCCATTCGAGTTCGAGGTAGATCATACAGCTCTGAAGCTGAGTAAGCTGGAGAAGCTTTTCAAGAAATCGCAGGGGGTGAAGGCCATCCCAGACATCGAAGATGGGTACACCGACGTGGCTGCTGTAACATTGCCAGACAGATTCAGATGCCACAGATCGCCATTTTGATGGGTCAGGGGATCCTATGGTCCATCTCCAGCTATTTTCAGACATCCTGAGGCCAATGGGCCTAACCCGACCACAAAAGCTTTCCTTGTTTGGCAGAACTTTGTCGGGGGGTGGCGGCCATCTGGTACGCCAAGTTAGAAGATGATGTGAGAGAGAAATTGGGATGAGATGGCTGAGGCCTTCGTTGCGCAGTACTCGTATAATACACAGATCGAGATTACAAAACACGTGATCTCGAAACGACGAGGCAAGAACCAAGGAGTCTTTCTCTGATTTGTAACTAGATGGAGGGCAAAGGCATCGATGATGACGAATAGGCCAATTCAAAGAGGCGTTCACAAGGGTCAAAGAGAGTTACTGGCCGGCCATGGATTTTTAGGGTCCTCCCATGTGTGTACAACACAAATATGTGGTTTTGGCTTGAAGAAAATGGCCCTAGGGTGTTCAACATTAGCCCAGAAGTGAGAAAAACGGGCGCCGGGGGGCGCCGGAAGAGCATAACGGGTTGTTGAGACAATTGCTGGCCTCCCACCCTCCAGTGATCTTCCTAGTGATAAAACTGAGGTACCTGCCAAAAATGAACGAAAACCGATGCAAAACGAATGCTCAGGGACCAAAACACGCAGTTCGGGGTCCCGAAAATAGGCTGTTAAGCACCGAAAGTGGCATTCGGCCACGAAGTGGGTATCTAAGACCCCAGTGTCCCTCGAAAGGGAGTAAATGAGATGCATGCAAAAATCGGAGGAATCGGAGATGGTTGGGTGTCTCTCGAACCGAGGCACACGGCCTGACGGCTCCGAAAACCGGGAACCGGGCTCCGAAATGGGCAAAATGGCCTACGGCCACGAAATGTAGCCCACGGCCACTGAGAGATGGTCTACTGGACCTCTCCCTCCCCTCAGGAAAGAAAACAGAGAAAATTGAGTCCGGTTCGCAAACCGAGGCAAGGCACAGAAGAGAGTTCGGAAGTCCGGAGACAGGGCTCACGGCCGCGACTCTGAGACTTCTGAACGAGCACAGTATGCAACATCACCGAGCGCTCAATCGGTGACGTCTGAGTCTTAAGGTGGTCAAAAATGGGGTGTCTACAACCATCTCCTGCAAAACTTCTGGAAGTGTGCAATCGACGCTCGAGCGGCGCTTTTGACGCTCGAGCTTGAGTCTGTGTCACACGCTCGAGCGGGGCGACTTTTATATCAGTCCGAGTTTCACTTTTTGGATCACTTTTTGATTTCCTTTCTCTCTCTTACTTTTCGAAAACCACCATTGGAGAGCACCTCACTTTAAAACTCTACCTTCTCTCTAGGGTTTGATCTAGTAGGAATGACCTCCTACCCTTTGGCCTTTGTAAAAAGTGTGGAGTTTGTCGAAGGCTACATTTTGATCCGAAAATTTCTTGGTTTGGAGCACTTCGGATTTCTTCATCTTCTTCCTTTGAGCTTCGAATTTGAGGTAGGGATACCTACTCATCCTTATGTGCTTTAACATAAATGTTGAGCTATTTGTATAGATGGTTTGATTTGGGAAGTTAGGCTTTGAGGTGTGTTATATTGAAAAGAGGGGTTTTGTCTTTTTGACTCATATATGTATATTTTGGGTCTTAAAAAGAGATTATTGATGTTGTTGATAATATTTGAGCCTTTGGGTCAATATTGAGAAAAAGGGGAAAAATGCCATATTTGGGTCATTAGTGTAATTAATGACATTTATCATGGAATAATGAAATTGGTACAATATGGGATGGAATGGTGGAGTTGGATTCATTAATCACTCACCTTTGAAAATATTGATAATTTTATCTGTTGATGCATTTATTATCTGTTTAGAAATAACTGCTTTAGGCTATCAGTGGAGAATAGTCTTGATTGTTGTAGACAATGCATGATGATTAGGCAAACTAAAACTAATCAATTAAGTATGTCATCGAATATGACGGTTGGAATAATACATCAAATTTATGTATTGATTGATTATGTATATGATATGTGTTTATATACATTGTATTGTGTGGGAGGAGATAGGGGATGTACTCCACGGTTTAGGGGAAGATAAGGGATGGATTCCTAAACCGGATATTGTTTGGGAGGAGATAGGGGATGAACTCCATCGATACAGCAATTATGTGTATCTATTGAAGTATTGATACAGCAAATCTGTGTATCATATATGAAGTACGGAAGTGTTTTATTTGAGATTGATACAACAATTATGTGTATCTATTGTGAAGTATGAAGTGTTTAATTTGAGTTGTTATCTCAATTGAAATGAAAGTATTGTTGATATGAGATGTAATCTCATTTAAGTTGTTTGGCCAGGTTCTAGGCCATAGTTATGAATTGAGAAATTGGATAAGGAATGGAAAATGGAATGAAACATGGACACTTCTGTCATGTAATTGAAATAGGTTATGAATTGATTTATGTGAGTTAACATTCATCAAATACTAATGTTTTAGTTATTGCTCATATTATGTTTAGCATATCTCTACTGGGCGTTGGCTCACCCTATATGGGACATCATTTTCAGGTACAGGTAGTATGCCACCTCCAAGGACGTAGCTTGGAAGGCTTGATGCTGTTGGACTCTTTTTGTTGTCTTTATTGTATTACATGTATATCAAGCCAAGGGCTTATCTTGTGTAGAGTTAGTACTCTCTTTTTGTAACCAAGTGTTGACTTGGAAAGTTGTAAGCCCGTAGGGCACTTACTTTTGTTGTCAACATGTAATACTTTTGGGTTAATTACTCTAATGAATAGAAATATGTTTATTTCTCTTATGCTTATGGATGTCGCGAATGCATGATTTATGGGTTTATTTTGAGGGCGTTACACTCACAATCATCAAGTAAAGTGAAGTGTTCCCAAACCTCAGATTTCTTTTTATCTAAATTAATACTAGGGCATGGATGAGTTTTACCATAATTTTTAGCAGGCATTGTGGTAGTGGTAGAACTAGCAATAGAGGTTGATTCGGCAGTTGGTGTAGGATTTCCACCAGCAGTTGTACTTTCCTCATCCATTCCCTATTACAAAAATAAAAAATTTATATGAATGATAAGTAAATAAATAAAAATTATCAATGATAATAAGTATATATAAATAAAAATTATAAATAAAAGAGAGAACATATAGAACAAAGCGAGAGCATATAAATAAAAATTATCAATGATAATAAGTATAAATAAAAATTATCAATGATAATAAGTATAAATAAAAATTACAATTACTAAAGTGTTCCCAACTCTGTTCAATATGTATATAGTCTATAGAGCCTATGGAACAGAGAAAGAGCATATAGAACATATAGATAAAAATTATAATAAGTATAAATAAAAATTAAATTCACACAATAAAATTACAATTACTAAAATTATCAATTATAAATAAAATTATAATAAGTATAAATAAAAATTAAAATTATCACTATTTATTCACTGATGTTATATATATATATATATATATATATGTATATAGAGCATATACATCAGAGAGAGAGAGAGAGACTAACAGCGGTGGTGGTGAGCCGATTGGCATAGCAAGGGCGATGAGGAAAGGAAAGGCTAATAGATCGGCAAGGGAAAGAGAAACCAACGGCAGCGGTGAGGAAAGGCTGTCGGCGATGAGGCAATCAGTACAGCGGCAGCGGCCATGTATGTGAATCGATGAAATGTTGTTGCAGTGGCGGTGAGGAAAGACTGTGTGTGTGAATGAGACGAAGTTGAAATGTGTGGGTCGGTGTCAATTAGGTTTTATGGAGAAATTATTTGTGTGTGCATGTGTGTGTGTGTGTGTGAGTATAAGGTCCGTGTGTGTATAAGCATAACAGTTTTTTTTTTTTTTTTTTTTTTTTTAAACATATGCGGGTTGGGTCGGGTTGACCTGCCGGTTGGGAAATTCCACCAGCCACCTGCGCCGACCCGCCAGCCCGTCATAGTTGAAATTTTTGCGCGATTCGGTGCAGTTTTGGCAGTTATGGCGGTATTATGCACAGCCCTAGTTGGAGTTAGAGCATCTTCAGTAAAGATTGTCAAAAGTAACTATTTAAAAATTTTATTTTACTATTTTAACTAGTCATTTTTTTAATATACACTCCAATAAAACTATTTACTTTAGTTATCTTCTATTAAAATATTCTTATACTTTAGCTACCTTCCTTCTAAAAAAAAAAAAAACTAACTTCTTTCAAATTATTATTTTTTTCCATTCTTTTAAATATAATTATATTTTGTAAAAGTTAAATTTTTTTACTGTCGTATTTTTCAAACGGTCATATTTTTCTATAGTCATTATTTTTATTTATAAATTTTATGTATAAAAATTCTATTTTGGGTAACTTACAAACACAGCCTTGAGGTTTACTTAAATTACAAATTAGTCCATTTGGTTCTAGAAATTACATTATGCCTCTAAGATTTCTAATTTCATTAATAAACAATTTTAATAATGTTAAAATTTTATTTCAATTAATAATTCAGATAATTTTATTATCGTATAGGTGAACAGTTAGAAATTTTACTTTTTCAATTAATTCTGTTAAATAAAAAATTCTGACAGGGAGCTATTTGTAATTTTCCAAACTGCAAAGGACAATTCGTATTTTAAGCAAATCTCAGGAGGTGTATTTGTAATTTACCCTTAAATTTTTAAGTCATTGCATGAGAAAGAGCCGAGAGATTTCAGATTAAGAAAACAAATAGAACGGAGAAAGAGTGCCATAGAAAGAGAAACAAAAGTTTGAATTAAAAAAGGATAAAAAAAATAAACAAAAACTAGTGCACAGTACCTCGTCTTTCCTAGCGAGGTACTGTAGCAAAATGTTAGTTTAGCTTCACATTAGCTAGGCTACTGGAGAAGAAATTCAATCCTTTGGCTTGCTATTGTAGAGTTTTTGGTGAAATAAAGAGGCTGCTGGAGATGCTCTTAGATGAAACTACTATTTATATTTCTAAAAATTATTCTTAACGTTTGCCTTAATGGTATATGTTCAAAAAAAAATTTAAAAATTTTAAAAAATATTTTATATTATAGATATTTTTTATTTAAGAGTATATACAAATCTTTATAAATTTCTTTATATATATCTTAAGTGGTCATTTGACATGTGATTATTTTAGTTAAAAACTCACTTAAAAAGTTAAAAATAAAAAATGTTTCAATTCATACAAAAAAAAAGTTAAAGATTCATTTTCATTTATTTTACAAAGCCAAATATTTCTTCTTATTCACTTCTTTTTTTGCATATTTTTTTTATATGTAAGAAGTCAAAACGTCCTTTCCAACAATATTGATTTTTTTTATTTTATATTTTAGTCAACAAGTCACTTTCCAAACGGGGCTCTAAGGGCACACGTTAATAAAATCCATTCTAAAAGGGTACAGGTAGGCTGCAAACTGCCTGAACTATTTATGAATGATTCAAGCTCGACTCAGTTAAAGCTCATTTGAGTTCGTTTTGTTTACTAAATGAACAACTTCGAATTTAATTTTTAGGTTTGTTCATTAATCGAGCTGAGCTCAAGTAGTTGTAAGTTCAGCTTGATAAGGCTGGTGAACATAAAAAATAAAAATAATAAAAAAAAATGTATGATGGTAGTCCTTGTACTTTGATCTTTGTGTCATTTTATTCCATGTTATTTCAATTGGCTCGATTTTGATTTTAAATTTATGACTTTATCTCAATTTGATCTAATTGGTTACAACTCTTAGTATTTTTTTTTTTTTAAATAAAAAATATACACATAAGTGTTATGTGACATATCTTTAAGAGCAAAATTATAAACTTACTTAACTTAGTAAATTAACCTCAACCAATTTGGGTTTTCTGCTGAGAAATTCGTAAAATAGCATATTCCAATTTTCATCATTGAGTATTCAGAAGAAAGCGCCTACGTCCTATGGCAAGTCAAAATGAGATGTCTATAACAACTCACAATCGAAAGCATACCTTAGACCCACGAGAGTGCCTTACTTTTATAGCCAGTAATGCCCTCGTCCTTAGAAGCCTTACTTCATAGGATTCTATCATTTACAAGGATATCAATTATCGAAGACTCTTCCTATTTAGATTTAGATCAACTCTCTCAAAAGTCCAATCTTACCCAAACAGAGAGTTTGTCATCATCTAGAACTCTACTCCCTCATTCAAGTATCTCATATTCAAATGTGGTTTGACCACACCTCGGCCAATCAGAATAACCCACGAGGCACCTCGACTAACCACCTAGGCCACGTGGACAACTCAAAATTATGTCCCCACAACTGCCCCGTGGGTTCTATTACCTCGGTAACCTAAGATGATGGAATCTATATCGTCTAATCTTCCAATATAGTGGCTAAACAACATGTTAGAGATACTCAACCAACCGAGATCATGATTCGTTGGCTTCATGAAACAAGGACTCAAATGTCCACTCATCAAAAACAAAAAAACAAGAATCAAGAATCAATATGATCCTTCATATCCTCCTTGTCATATGTTGGCCATCTATTCCTACTAAATTCTCACAGATGGTGCTAAATTGTAGGTGTTGATTTTTGACCGCACAACCAAACTAGATCTCCTTACCAGGATCTAAGAAACTTAGCCATAGAGCACACGAAAGAAAAGAAGAGCCCAACACTTGCACACAAGGAGACAACAAACACCAAGGTGACTTGTCCACCCAAAGACACTCCGATAATCAAATCAATTAACTCATCTTACAAGATATCAATTTGAGTAAACAACTCACAATCAAAAGCATACTTTAGACCCACGGGGGTGCCTTACTTTTATAGTCAACCCTCATCCCCTAGTAGTCTTACTTTATAAAACTCTATCATTTACAAGGATATCAATTATCTAAGATCAACTCTCTCAAGAGTTTAACATTATCCAAATACAGAATCAGTCATCATCTAGGACTCTAGTCTCTCATTCGAACATCTCAGATTCAAATGTGGTTTGACCACATCTCGGCCATTCGAAATCACCTACATGGCACCTCGGCTAAGTACCTAGACCACGTGGACAACTCAAAATTATGTGTCTACAACTAATTTTGGAGTATTACAAATAAAGTCTCACAGTACTCTAGAACTATTGAATAATTACTCATTGTATATGGAACATTACTGACATTCAAGAGTTGCAAGCAGGCTAAAATTAATGATATAGACAGTTAATAAAGGAGGAATTTTATTTAGGGGGATTGTGTAGGTTCTATTAAGTAGACTAATTGTCCAATAGGTCTCATGATAATTAATGACATTTTTTATCATACACTATCAAAAATGTCACAAATTGTTAATTTTCACTGACAATTTAAAAAATGCCACAAAAAATGTCAGTAATTATAAGTTTTAGCGACAGTTTAAAAAAATTCGTCACAAAAAAATATCACTAATTTTTAACTTTATTTGTCACAGAAAACATCACTAATTGTAAGTTTTAGAGACAATTCATAAAAATCATGACAAAAAAAAGTCACTAATTGTTAATTTTTAGCGACATATGTAAAAAAATTATCACAAAAAATTATTTTTAGTGACGATTATATTAAGACTTATTTTTAATAAGACTTTGTGGAAATTAAGTAAAACTATTAGGACTTATTAGTAGTTTACCCTTTTATTTACATAAAATACTCGTGTTCCACCCGTGCTATGCACAGGTTGTGTTTACAATTATTTATATACATAAATATCACTACAACAAAATGTACTTTTGGCAATCACTTTTGGCGACTAAGAAAATTTAGTCGCCAAAAGTTGTGGAATTGGCGACCAAAAATAATATTAGTCGGCAAAAGTCAAATATTTAGCTACTAATTTTTTTTGGTCAAGGAATATTAATTATTGGCGACTAAAAAAAAATTAGTCGCTAAAAATATCACATTTGGCGACTAAAAAATTTTTTAGTAGCCGTATAGCTACTTTTGGCTACTAAATTGTTTAGTAGCCGAATGAAAGGAAAAAAAATATTTTTTATATTTGGCGACCAAAAGTTTGGTCGCCAAAAGTATATTTTCAGCGACAAAAGAATATTTTAGTAGCCATATAGTTAGTTTTAGCTACTAAAAATTGTTTAGTAGCCGAATGAAAAGAACAAAAAATTATTTTTTTATCTTTGGCGACCAAAAGTTTGGTCGCCAAAAATATATTTTCAGCGACAAAAGAATATTTTAGTCGCCAAAAAACTAAAATATTTGGGGGGAGATTTCAAATTTTGGAGGGATTAAAAAAGTAATTAGCGACTACGAATTGTTATTAATTATATATATATTTTTTGTTTTCAACCCAAACCATAACAAACCAACAACTCTCTCTCTCTCTCTCTCAATTTCGCAAAAACATGACTCTGTTTTCCTGTGCTGGTGAGCAAACTAATATTTTTTATTTATGCTCACCAAGTGTATGTAAAAATGTCATAAAGAAGTTTTGAGGACTGGTTTGCAAGATTGACTCATTATGGAATTTGGTAAATATTGTGGCGAAGACCATTTGTGCAATTTACTGGATTAATAGTTCACATGTTGGTTTTTGTGGCCTTGCTAAATTTTCTAGGATTTTCAAGATTTTGTGTCACCTATGTGAATGCAAAGTGGGGCTGCTTCTTTAAGAAGTGGTAAGACCGAATTCTTTAAAAACACTCACTGAGCCAGGCTAGTGTTCCAGGGCCATACCGAACACACCAGTGAGAACAAGAACAATGGTTGGACTAACTCCTGTGTGAGGTCAATTATCTTGGTTTACACAAACGGAAGAACAGTTCAAGACATCACGTTCATTGGTCAGCCAGTAAATCCGATAGGCTTTCACTACGAAAGGTTCAAGGCCAACAGCTACCTTTTCTGATATAGGGTTAGTCTGAGTGCTCTCTCTCCGAGTCTTTGTTGTAAACGTTGTTCGTTTTATTTATTCAGTCAATTTTTATTCATGTGGGAGATTGTTGGAAAAAAATAATTTTTGGTGACTTTAATGTGAAATTAAAGTAGGTCCCAACCATTGGTTGAGGTGGGATTAAATAGGTTTAGATTCTTTGTAACAAGATCTTTACACCACAAAAAGAATGACCAAAAACTATTAAGATTTAAATGAGAAATTAACTCATTAGGTTGGCCTCATGAAAGAGGTATTGGGAAAGGTGGTTGCAGGATTATACACAATATACATGTGTATAAAACCTGGTAACTCTTTTGTATTCATGATGGATTAAAGCCATCAATTTTGCAATTTATGTCTAGGGAGTTTTGCAAAATTAAAACTTGCATTTGTTGCAGGAGCCTTTTCCTTTCTCCCTCCATGTATATAAAAAGAAACCCTCTCCTTCATTCTTTGACACCAAAAAGTTTGCTCTCCCTTTGTGTTCAATGTTCCTCTAGAAATTTTTATTCTTCCTGTGTGAGAGATTACTGCCATTGTCAGTTCACTAAAACTAACAAAAGGTTCTTCTACGTTAGCCTGTTTAAACCGTTGTATCTTGAGAGACAAAAGTTGAAGTACCTCCAGCACCTACGATGAGGCGGCTAATCTAAGGAGGCTGTAGTACCACATAGGTTTCAATTTGTTTTCTTTATCATTTTATCGTATTATGTATTTCTATGAAATATGGTTGTAATATTCAACATGTTTTTCTTATTCTGTAACGTAATTGATGAATCATGAATCTATATTTATCTTGTTTAATTTACATAATTTGTCCAACAATTTGAACCCAAAAAAAAAAAATCCAATAACTATATCTCATAACTTGAAATTTACACTTCCCTTTTTGACAAAATTCATATCTGGATTTGTATTTTCGACACCTTTCAAATAAGATGAATATTAAATATAAATTTTCAATTTTTTTTTAAGTTTTTGATTAATCAAAAGAGCGAAATGACTTTTCCTTCTTTTTTTTTGGTGAAAATAAATGTTCAAAATTGACTTTGACAATTTTATATGGATAGATCTTGAAAAAATATATGGGATCAAAATAAACAAAAAAATAAAAATAAAAAAATCATCCAAACTGACTATTGAACGCAAAGTTGTGATCTATTGAAGTTTTAGCACCATAAATAAAAAAAAATTTTACACCTTCATATAACAATCTGTTTAAAATTATTTTTAATTTATGTATACCAATATGTTTGCTTGTGCAAAATTTTAAAACTATTTATTTTCATATATGAACCTATATGTACAAATTATTTTAACAATCACATCTAAATATTAGCACATGAATCTCAAACAAATAGCCCCGCAACACCTAGGCAAAAACAGAACCACAAGAAAATAAAAACTCACAGATGTCCGATATTAAGAATCAAGTCTCATCTGTTATATAATGTATGTAACTTCTCTTATCTCTATTCCTTTACTGATTATTATACAAAATCAAAACTCATGACATAGTGAAATACAACTAGGTTAATTTCAGTTTTTTTTTTTTAATTAGTAAAATAAAAATTTTATTGATAAGAATCTAATATACAAAATATACTTAGACATATATCAATAAAGAAAAGGCCAGTACGTGATAGAGTTACAAACGAATCGAGTTGCGCCGAGCTTTATTGAGCTCGAGTTTGGGTCATTTACTTATTGAGCACGTTTATTGAGCTCGAACTCAGCTCGATAAGGAACTGGGCTCGAGCTCGGCTCGGCTTGTTAATATTAATGAAACTCAAGCTCGGCTCGGCTCGGCTCGGCTCGATAATTTTTTTAAATATCATTTTATATTATTTAAATAAAAAAATATTTTTTATATTATATAATATATAAATAATATATTTATTATATAATTTAAACAAAAATAAATGAGCCGAGCTTATGTGAGCTCGAGCTCGGCTCGTTTACTAAACGAACCAAGCCGAGCCGAGCCCTTAGTGAGCTGAGCCGAACTTGTTCATGAACAATTCGGTTCATTTGCAACCCTAGTATGTGAAGCATCATACTGACCTATCCCAACTATATTGACACAGAAAAGTAATAGGGTTGCACAGCTGATTTGATTTAGAGCATAGAGGTAATCTTAATGGGCTATACAACATGTGAATCCCCATTAGTCCCCAGAGTCATTCTCCAAAGCTCCACCTTGAACCTTTCCATAGCAGCCACAGGCAAACATATAGGCACCACAATCCCATCCTCTCCATCACCATTCCTAAAAGATGTGCCACCAACAGTGTGACACCCTGAACGTTTAATTAGGTACCACATAAATATTTAGAGTTATATATAATTATAGTGGCATGTGATGATAGACTATTAAATAAATAAATATATAAATCTAATTTGGCATTGGATTATAGGATTAATGGGAATTATTTTGGGAGCAAATTAACACATTTATGGAATTGTAATATTAATTGGGTCAAACTAAAGATAGTAATAAATAATAATTTAACACTAAAACAAATGAATACAAAGAAATAAGTTAGTTGCCCAGCAAGGATTGTAAGCTTCGGCCCAAAAGAAAGAAAAAAAAAAAAAGAAAAAAAGAAAAAGGCCCAAGTATGTAACAAGGCCCAAGTATAAGATTTATACTTATCTCAAATCTCATCTTAAATTGGCAATTAAGAACTCCACCCCTAGCCTCATTATGCCTCCTAAGAGAGAGGGGGTACGTGGCACTCCAAGTGAGCTTGGCTCACAGTATAAAAAGGGGGCAAGGTGTGATGAGCGAATGAAGGAAAAGAAAAACGAAAGAACAAAAGGGTGGAAGCCAAGAGAGAGAGGTACGTAAGTGAGAGTGAGGAGTGGATAGTAGGGAAGTTCTGATAGTAAAGTAAGTCTAAGGGTTATAATTAAGGTGAGTTATATTATACCTTGCTTTACCATTATATGTTTTACGAATGTTTTGAGTTACCATAGCTTATTTTATACAGGTTATATTTATTAAGTTATATAAATAAAAGTTATGTTTATAAATATTTCAGTTACATGAGTTACTTTCTAAACTCTATTTACTTAAAAGGAACCCATGAATATGTTTGTTTAAATTTAGTATATATTGACTATACCTTATAAATTATTTTGTTTTGTAAGTATCACCACGGGAGTCCCACGCCTTGGGGACTTAAATAACCACTGGCCTCTGTTTGACCACTTTGTGGTCCTCTGTTTGTCATGGATCCATTGACCTCTTTCTGACTGTCACTTCTGTGACCTCTGTTCTGTTCTGTTTGATACCGTGGTTATGATTAATTATTTACATGATTTCTGTATTCTGCCACTTTAAATAAATTGCTATTTTAAATTAAATTATGCAATATATTTAGCCTAACTAATTATCCATGGATATTTTGTATTCCCTACACTCTTGGCATAATATTTCTCACTCTGCTGTGTGCTTATAGATGTTACCCTTTCAGGTGACGAGATGTAAGGGAAATCCATAACCCTACAATATGGAACCTGCATATGGATTGATGATGAATCACTATTTTACCTTTTTTTATATATTTTTTTTGCTTCCTTTTGTCTCTATTCGGGGCTGGTCACTGAATAATAAAATAATGAAAGCCCTAGAAATGTATTTCCTTTTTTTTTAAAATAGTAGTATGAAGTAAAATTTATATCTAAGTATATTTTTATTTTCGCTTGCGCAGCTTAATTTGTTTTGAATGAGAATAAGTTAGTAAGTCACGATTCCAACTCTAAGCCCCTGGGGTTGGGTTGTGACAAACAGGACCACCATATACAGGCTTTCCCCACCCAAAATGAACCTCTCCAAAACCGACACAAGTGGTGTCGGAAACAATGAAATTCCATGATCTTGAATATGGAGGTCGTCCCTTGACCACCAAAAAATCTGCCACTGACCTTATGTATTTTTCGGTCACAAGAGCCTCGGCTTTTTTAACCAATTCTGCTGCATATTTTAGTGGATTTTTACACAGTATTTCAACGTTTGAAACTGCCGCTGGAGAGACAGATGAATTGTCGTAGTAACCAGGAGGCAAGTTCAGGCCAGGCTTGCCTCGCACATCGACCATGAATGTCACCCAAACGGTCTCATTGGGATCAATTTGGAGTGCAATTGTGCGACACCTGTTGGTGCAAAATTGGTAAATATGACGAGCCACATAAATAAATGAAGAATATATCCACCCCTAGAACAAACCATACTAAAAAAGGCAAGTAGATTCCTAGCTGACTTAGACATCACCCATTGTACGCCAAAGATAGCAATATCTCAAGTAATATTACATAATAAAGTTATTTGTAAAGGTGTTTGTGCTTCATCTTTTTCCACGGAGAAAGGAGGATGGATTTCGATATTGAGTCAGAGAGGTAGAAGAGGACGATGGAGAAAGGAAGCTAATACAAGATTTTCCACGATTTTTGTCGATGATCTACCCAGATCTATGAACTTGAAGATGTTAGTTGACATATTCAGGAAGTTTGGAATGGTGAAGGATGTCTACATCCCTCTAAAGAGAAGGAAAGTGATGAACACTAGATTTGCTTTTGTCCGGTATGATTGTGAAGTGGCAGCAGAAGTAGCAGTGTAGAAAGCTCATGGGATATGGGTGGAGGATAAGCAATTGGTAGTGAAGCATGCAGACTATGGCAAGAAAGCTATGGAAGTCAAAGCCCAATATCATCCTCAAACAAAAGGTTTTCTACATGGTGAAAGGAGTGAATGCAGTGTGTGGAAGCCAGCAGCAGGTGTTCGGACGTATGCAGAGGTCATTAAGAACACTAATAATATGGAAAGGGGAATTGTGTCAGTCCAGGCAAAGGAGATAGGAAATCGGTGGCTTTATGAAAGTGTGGTGGTCCGTCTTAAAGTTGAATATGCCAATGTAAAGCTTAAAAATGAATTACAGAAGAGGGGCATGGAGAATGTTCTAGTGAGGGATGGAGGGGGTAGGGACGTGTTGTTAACATTCAAATCTAAAGAATGTAGGGAAGCTAGTTTGGGAGCTGTGAAGAAGTGGTTAGAGGATTGGTGTGAGGAAATTATGGTGTGGAATCCTGATCTTCACAGAGTGTGTGAACGACAGGTGTGGGTATGCTACTATGGGATCCCATGGAATCTATGGAATAGAACAACCTTAAATAGAATTGGTAATATTTGGGGGCAGGTTAATTGTATTGAAGGTGATGTTTGCAACCCAGAATCGTTTGAATATGCAAGAATTCAAATTCTAACAAAGTGTATGGAGCCAATCAATGAAGTCATTAATCTAGAGTGCAAAGGATCTTCCCATACTGTGAGAGTGTGGGAACAATTATCTGGGTTACCAAATATATTGGCAGGGAGGAGTGACTGTTCTATGGAGTATGGTGGGGAAGGAGTTTGCAGCTCAAATAATGGTGAGAAGGTTGGTGTAGGGGTAATAGCAAGTGATGTGGCTGTAGAAGATGATGACTGGGATGGTGAGTCAGCTCGGGACCTGGGCCATACTAAGGATGTATGTATAGGGGATGGGTTAGGTAGAGTGAGGTGTAGTGATGAGGTGGAGATGGAGTTACCAAGGCGATCTGAAACAGTGGTGGCAGAATCTGCTGGTAATGAGCTCGAGGGGAAAGCAGATAGTATCATGAAAGTAGCTGAGAGCATAGGCAACGGCTGTGAGTTGGTAGGTCAAAAAAGCAACGAGCAAGTTGTTACGTATGGTGTTGTCAGAAGCTTGAGTAGCTCTAGTCTGCTTAAACCAGGGGTCCATCTAGAGGTGGAGCTGGGTCAGAGCAATGAGGTGGGCCTATGTAATGGGATTGTGGATATGAGGGCAGGGGTGGAGATGCACACCCAGGGCTTCAAGGCTGGTCTTCAGTGTGGGCTTCAAAATATAGTGAGTCCTGTAATGATATGGTCAAACCTATCACAAGCTCAAGGAAGAAGCACCAGAAGAATAAAGGGAGGAAGAGAGTAGTTAGTAAATCTAGTGGGAAGAAAATCAAAGAGATGAAGCAGGGTTATCTTCAGCTTCCAAAAAGATATAGTCACAAAGAAGTATCCTCTAGTAAATTGGGTCTGAAAGAAGTTTTATGGAGAGCAGCAGCTACGGCAGCATCTGGTTCAAAATCAACTGCTAGTGGAGTAGCTAGAAGCAGATCTCTTCTTAAAGAGGCTCAGGAAACTATTCAGATGGGAAAGTTGCTGGGAATAAATTTCAAAGCCAAAGAAGAGGAAGCGTTGGCCAAAATTATGGACCTTGAGGCAAAGAATAGAGCAAGAAGGGGAGGGGATTTAGTTCCTGCAGCTTAAAATAGCTTTTGGGGGTCAGAGTTCAATGTATATAGAAATGATAAAGCTACTAACATGGAATGTGAGAGGTTTGGGAAGAAAGGAAAAAAGGAGCAAAATAAAGAGGATGTTGAAAAATAGGGGTATTGATATTGTTCTTTTTCAGGAAACAAAGAAGGCTTCTATGTCAGAAAAGGAAATCAAAGAGCTTTGGGCCAGGGATAGAATGGATTTTATAACTGTGGATGCCGATGGCTCTGCTGGTGGCCTATTATGCATTTGGGATCCAGGAGTATTTCATGTGTCAAGTTACTGCTATAATAGAAGGTTTATCCTTCTCTCTGGGTCATTATTCTTCTCTTTTGATTGTGTCTTGATCAATGTGTATGCACCAAATGAAGTGGGCCTAAGAGGTAAACTGTGGGAGTGCCTTCTGAAGTTAAGAGAGGAGTATTCTAATCCCTGGTATATAGGGGGGGATTTTAATGAAATTAGAAATATTGGTGAGAGGAAAGGCTGTTCTAGGAGGGATAAGGGGATGAAGGATTTGAATGATTTTATTGATGAAAGTTGCCCTTATTAGGCAAGAGGTTCACATGGTGTAATACCAAGGAAGGGGAGAAATGGAGCAGAATCGACAGGGTTATGGTGGATCCAAGATGGGTGGTATCTTTCAATTTGAAGTTGTGGAGGCTTCCTAGAGTGATGTCTGATCATAGTCCTTTACTGTTAATGGAAGATGAGAGAGATTGGGGCCCCAAACCCTTTAGGTTTGTTAATGCTTGGACTTTACATCCAAAATTCCTACCTTTTGTGGAAAAGTGGTGGAGAGAGCATCAGGTGGAGGGATGGGCTGGGTTTAGGGTATTCCAGAAGCTGAAAGAGTTGAAAATAGCACTTAAATAGTGGAACAGTGAAGTTTTTGGCAATGTAAATACTAAGATGAAGAAGGTAGAGGATGAACTGCATATGTTTGATTTGTTAGCAGAGGAAAGAGAGCTTGAAGAGGCAGAAAAAACAAGAAGAAGAGAGGCTATAATTGAAGCTGGCAATTTATCTAGAATGGTTGAATGGTTGGGGTTTCAAAAATCAAGGCTCAACTGGAATTTCTATGGTGATATAAACACAAGATATTTTCATGTGTTAGTGAAGTGTAGGCAAGGGAGTAATGAAATAAATTCTTTAGCTGTTGGGGATGTGGTGTTTGATGATCCATGTAAAGTTAAGCAAGAGGTCCAAGCCCATTTTCAGAATCAATTTTCTGAGGATTGACAGCATAGGCCTATATTGGAAGAACCATTTAAGTCAGTAAGGGAAGGTCCTTTTTTTGATCAGTTGGAAGCAGAATTTTCTGAGGCAGAGGTCTGGGGTGCTGTTAAGGGTTGTGATGGGAATAGGGCTCCAAGTCCAGATGGGTTTAACTTGGCTTGCATTCAGAAATTATGGAAGGTAATGAAGTCTGATGTGCTGAATTTTTTGTCTGAATTTCATAAGAACTGTAAGTTGGTTAAAGGAATCAACAGCTCTTTTATCACTTTGGTACCTAAAAAGGAGAATCCAGTGGGGTTGTGTCATGACCCAAACCCGCCCCCGTGGGTTAAGGACATAACCGGCCAGTAATCATGGGATTACCTACAGCCTCAAACCAAACCAAACGTAGTATTTTAACAAAGTTCATGGGGGCCAAACGGAAGCAATTTGAAACTTTGTCCATAGAGCCGTGCTTATATGCACATCATTACATACCTATGTTAATAACTCACATCAGAAAATGGAATGACATAAAATTCTGTACAAACTGGATCACTCGAATCTAAGTCAGCCAAACAAAACTATATACAGACACATTCAAAGACTCCGCCAACCTGACAAAATATAAATACATAACGAAAAGGCGAAGACGTGTCTCGTGCGTGAGACGCAAGGGCTGACTCTTCAAAAACTCTGACTGCTTCTCACAATATCACCGGGGCTGGTTTTGGACCTCTCTTGGCTCACCTACAAACACATGAATGAGTGTGAGCGAAAGCCCAATGAATAATATCAGATAAAGAAGATATACAAACAATATGTAGAACAACATGCTTCAAACGGCCTTGGGCCCACTTTATATCATATTTCCATTTATACACAATTTAAGTCAAGTAACTATGGTTCTAAACATACTGGTCCTTGGCCCATTTATCTTCCATTCGTGACAGACTATTATTCATTTTAGACTTATCAGACTATCATCTATATCAAACTGGCCTTTAGGTCTTTCAAACTTTCATTCGTGTCAAAACGGCCTCTGGCCCGTTCATTCATGTCAATCGGCCTTCGGCCCAATCATTTATCAATCGGCCTTCGGCCCAATCATTCATCAATCGGCCTTCGGCCCAATCATTTATGTCAATCAGCCTTCGGCCCAATCATTCATCAATCGGCCTTCGGCCCAATCATTTATGTCAATCGGCCTTCGGCCCAATCATTTATCAATCGTTTGTCCATAATTCAAACTAGCAAAATTATAAGGGAATAAGCAATTGGACAATTGACAAACTTCAAAATATCGATACTACTCACAGTGATCGGCTTGTGGATTTGCCCTGGAGCTTGACCCTACATATTTCATGAACACAAAAGGATCACTAACAGTTCAATCCGTTCTTTAATTCACATATTCCTCTTTAGGCTTTATTCTTATCTCGTTAACTCATTTACAATGCTTAACATATGCCTAAGAGTGCTTACAAGTGAAAGAGAACGGAAAATACAACACAGAATGCATTTTCAGAATTTCAGGAAACAGGGTCCCCGCTCGAGCGGACCCTTAAGCCTGCAAAAGTGCTGGTTACCTCAAATCTCCGCTCGAGCGTGAACTCTGCCGCTCGAGCGGACTGCCTGTCTACATAGCTCCCCGCTCGAGCGTCAACTCCCCGCTCGAGCGGGAGCCATGTCTGCCAAAAATGCTGGGAGCTCGAATTCTCCGCTCGAGCGGCACTTCCCCCGCTCGAGCCCGGCGATTCGGAAAAATTCTGGAAATTCAAGGTTGTGTTCTTGAGCTCCAATTCGATTTTCCAGCTACCTTACTTGCATGCAATGGTCCAAATCTCAAATATCATCATACTAACATGGCACCAATGCAAGATTATAACATTATGAGGCTTAATTTCACAAATAAAGCACATGCATGCCCCAATCTCCCATCAAACTTATTTACAATATACAAATTCATGCATTCAAGCTCCCATTCATATAATTTGTATATGCATGTGATGAATTAGCCACAATCTCAAGTTAGATAACATAAATGGTGATCAAAACATAAGCTCCAATTTAAATTGCACATGGATTATACATCTTCATGCTCAAACATGCAAATTCAAGGTACTTCCTTACATGCATGCACATATTAAGCTTCAATTCAACAAAACCAACCCAATTCCATTTCAATCTTACTCTTGATCACCAAATCAGCTTGAACACACAAAATTACAAACTATAATTCAAGAATTACTCACCTAGAAGTTTTGATCTTTTAAGCTCTAATCGATTCTTGAGCTAAATCTCCAAAATTTCTAAGCTTTAAGCCAAACCCTCAATCTCCTACTCTCTCTTCTTCCAACCGACCCTCTCCTCTCTTCTTTGAGTTTATCATCAGTCAAAATGAGGCTAGGGAGAGAGAGAGAGATTGAGTGTTTAAAGCCTTGACAACAAAACCCACTAAGGCCAACATTAAAATAATAAAGTAGTTGGGCTCTAATTCATTAATTTAATCAGTTTAATATGACCAGAATCAATTTCTAATTAAATTTCACCATAGGCTCTTAAAATTATGCCAATCACGATGGCGTAATCAATTTCGGGTTCTGTGGCTGATAGGGCCCTCAATTTAATTCCCAAAGCAGATTATTCAAACAGATATTCCTACGGTGAACAGATAGAATTTCAAAATCACATATTTTCACATAATGGCATACAAAATCATATTAAACACATAATCATACTCACATCAAGGACCGGTTAACATATTACGGGACAGGGGTATCACAGTTTGGCTGACTACAGACCTATTAGTTTGGTTGGGTCATTGTATAAAATCCTTACTAAGGTGTTGTCCTCAAGGCTAAAGGCAATGATTCCCCAGATTATTAGTGAAAACCAATCAGCTTTTATTGGAGGTAGGAACATTTTGGATGGTGTTTTGGTGGCCAATGAGTTGGTTGATAGTTGGAAGAAGTCTAGAAAGAAAGGCTTGATCACTAAGTTAGATTTTGAGAAAGCTTATGACTCACTGAACTGGGAGTTCCTGCTGTCCATGATGGTTAATTTTGGGTTTGGAGGAAAATGGGTGGAGTGGATTAAGTTTTGTATTTCCTCAGCTAGATTATCGTGCTTGTCAATGGCTCTCTAACTGATGAATTCAGTCCACAAAGAGGGCTTAGACAAAGGGATTCCTTGTCCCCATTTCTGTTTATCTTAGCTGCAGAGTGTTTAAGTATTTTGATGTCTAGAGCTTTGGATCTGGGGCTGATAAAGGAGGTGAAGATTGGCTCTGATGGGTTAGTCCTTACTCACCTTCAGTTTGTAGATGATTCTCTGTTACTATGTGAAGCTGATGAACTGCTGGTAAGTAATGTTAAGAAGATACTGAGGTGCTTTGAGATGATATCAAGTCTGAAGATAAACTACCACAAAAGTGTAGTTAGTGGTGTGGGTATTCCGGATAAGGAAATGTTTGTGTATGC
>JAPPVO010003578.1:0-19563 GCA_030407325.1 Camellia japonica | reverse complement strand
GTTATAGAAGCACAGTGGGGTAATCACGAAGTGGAGGCTATCCGAGGCAAGATATCTAGTGGAAAGGTAGAGAAGGGCTTGAACGTATATTCTTACTCAAGTGTGAGATATCTAGACCGCCTTTTCGTACCAGAATCTTATAAAGAGGAAGTACTCTGAGATCATGTTTGATTCAAAAGACTAATAGTGAAGTATTAATAATCTTATTAAATTAGTGTAGTATTCACTATCCAATTGGATTAATATTCATTGGATTAATAATCCCACCCCTACCCCATTACTAATAATCCTACAAATTTGTTGGATTAATTATCCATTGGATTAATAATCCTAAACCAAAATGTTAAAACAAACATGGGATAATTGGGCCCACGGATTAATAATCCCAATCCCATGCTCTAATCCACCCAATCAAACATGCCCTGAGAGTTTTACCATTCATGCATTGTTGTACACCCAGGAGACACAAAGATGTACCATGAGAACCTGAATATAAAAATAAAGTAAATAATTAAATAATAATAATTTTACAATCTCAAATATTTTGATGGTGAATCCTAAAGTGCAAATTAAATATTTGGAGGGTCTTTTAATTAATTTTAAACCTAAAATAAATTTATGGTGAAAGTCTTTAATTTGGAGGTAAGATTTATTATTAAAAAAAATAAGGGGCAAGTTAGTAGGTATATTTTGATATAATAGTAGTTATATTTTATTTAAATTAATGGTGAGGAAAAAATAATATAAAACAAAGGATAATTATTTAGAGTTTTGTTTAGATATATATAACAACCCTAGGGTTCCTAACAATTCTATAGCAGCAGCAGCAATAGCAACGTGAGAGGGGAAGAGAGAGCAAGAGATAGAAAAGAGAGAGGGAGAGAAAGCACCTTTGTGGCTCTAACAACTCTAAGGTAACAATAATCTATTCTTGTTCTATTATGGTATGTTGTTTACATAGTTATGGTGCGTGCGGGTGTTGTGAGTTGTTGGAAGAAAAAGGAACAGTTTGGCTTATTGGGATAGTGTTTTGTATATATTATTATCATGCAAAATTTTAAGGCGAATTAAGGAGCTAAAGTCGTTGGATAAGAATTCTACACAAAATCATAGATTTTAAAAATCAAGAAACCATATCAAACGAATGAATTTTGAACTGAAATTTTTACAGAAGATTAATTACATATTTGAATTTTCTCTTAATTTTTGGGAGTCAAAATCTATATTAACTGGTGCGTTCAAATCTGTCCAGAAACTGGTTTAAAACAGTAAATTTGGAAGTGTCGTTCTCTTTGGGTATAAATATGAAAATTATCAAATCAGCATCATTAGAACCGGTTATGAGTCTAGTTTCTTACATTTTTTGCCTTGCATTGATTGCTAATGTATACTAAGAGAACCATTAATTTCTTTAAAGTGCTGCAGAAAACAATCTGTTTGGGCATAATTAATTGTAAATAGTTATTTTGTTAAGAAAATCAAGTGAAACCAATTGGGTTTGAAACTTGATATCTGGAGGGTTTTGGAATTTTTCGAATAGCGTGGAGTGGGTTTTTAATTTTCAAAGTTAGCAAATAGATTGGGAAAACTTGTTTAAAACTCTGTTTTGTCTTTAAGTTACTTTTAATTAAGTTTCGATTTGAACCCATGTCTTGGGTGATTTTAGACCTTAAAGAACATGAGCTTAGTTAATATTTAAGAGTAACGGTGAGTTGGGTTGAGCAGTGTTAGTGCGCTTTAGTTTGGGGTCACTTAGTTCTTATTCTGTAGTATTTTTAAATTAGTTGTGACGTGTAGTATTCATACTTGATTCAGGGCACTAGTTGGACTTTCATATTCTATTCAAGGATTATATTATTTCGTTTTCAGGTGAGTAGTTGCATGCTACATATTTTTATAAATGTTCCCCTACCCTGAACTGTTGGAAAATTAAATTGTTGTTTCAGGACTAAGCTGTTTTGATAAATTAATATATTATCGATGGAATTAAATTATTTCTGAAACATGTGTAAACTTGGCATACTGTGAACTATTTGTTATGGTCTCATGTTTATAATGGTGAACTACCATGTTTTGCGAAACTGAGTTGTATTGATTATCGGGACCATTTGTGTATTTTAGTCTAGGGAAATTATTCCACTGTGTGTGGTAACTCTGGCCACTGAGGAAAAGATCCAGACTAGGCCGTGATGACTCTAGTGCTCAACGATTGTAAGGAAAAGACCTGGGTTGGGCTAGGTGACCTTCAATCGGATCGTCTTAGAGTAAAGGCTCGAGTTGTCACCCTGAGGATGACTCTTGGTTCAATATTGGATCCAACGGGCTTGTTGCCTTGAGAAATGTGTAGCATGTTACATGTTAATTTTTATTACGATATGCAAATGCACATTGTAAAATTTCCTTTCTTACATAATCTTCCCTATTTGCCTATAAAAGGAAGGAAAAAAAATCAATTTTATTTTAGAGGAGTGATGGAGACCCCCTCCAATCACCACCCCCACCACCCCCACACACATGTGGCAGGTGGTGATTGGAGGACAAGGGAAACAAAAAAAAAAGAAAAGAAAATCCAACCAATGAGAGAGAGAGGGAGTCAAAGGGGGTGGGAAAAAAAGGGAATCTTAGACATTTTTGTTTATTTTATTTATTGAATGATTCATAATTTTGTATTTCCGTAATCACAATAAAACCCTCAACACCAAATTTTAATGAACTTATTTCAAAATATTAATGTTCTACACAATGCCATACTTATAACGGACTCCATGACATTTTGCCACTAGGCAAAAACTGAAAAAAATAATACCGCCATAACTAATCTGTACAAATAAAAAATAAATAAAACATTCAAAGTACTCATGCCTAAAATCATGTTTTAATTTCTTACTTTCTTTTGTAATGTTTTTGAAACAGTTCTGAAATCTTTGAGTGGCCTTGATCTTAAGATTAAATAAGATGGTTTGTGGCTAAAATAGCCACAAAAAACAAAATAGGTTATTTTAGCCACAACAAACAAACAAAACATCACATTCAACCCATAATCATTACACTCTTCTCTCACAAAAAAAAAGCCAAAAAGCCATTCCCAAACCAAGTTTTTTAACCCAAGCTAAAATAGCCAAAAAACAAAAAAACTAAAAAGCCAACCCACTTCCCAAACCAACCCTAAAATATCCCTCTATATATATCATATATACGGCATCGGCATACAAATGAATAGAATGATTGAGAGAGAGAAAGAGAGAGATTTGTGCTTCGTTTGGACTATGGGGGGTTGAGGTGTGAACAAAGGTTAGTTCTGATGAGATCTCTCTCCTACACTAGACTTGCTAAATGGTCTTATTAGATTTTCCCAATGGTCAAACAGTCACCACATCACATCCTCCTATAAGTATTAAATTTGATTGGTTCTTCTGGAATTACTAAGATTAAAAATGGCTCTTCTATTATCTAATTTTTAATTAGAAAAAAATAACCTGTAAATAATTTTTTTATAAAATATGATCTATAATGGTTTTGAATGGTGTTATATATATAATATAATACAATATAAAGTAATTGTGTATGTGATGATGTGATGTTGCAGGGTAACAAGGATGAAGATGTGAGGTTCAAAGTCAGATGTGAGGCTCAGAAGAAAATTTGGACATATAAAAAATTTACACAGATAAAATTTAGACAGATAGAAAATTTACACAGAAAAAATTAAATAGATAGACAAAAAAATTGAACAGATAGAAAATAATTTGAACAGATAGATGAAAAATTTGAACAAATAGTCAAAAAAAAGCTTACAGATAAATTAAGGGATAAAATTAGAAACAAAATATCATTCAAAACAAGTAAAGGCACCTCTCACCAAATTATTTCACAAATGGTGGACTTCTCACCAATTAAAAAAAATATACTGAACCTAATGCCTTAGACACTCTTTAAATTGGATTTTTCACTAATTTTCTCTATATTACATAAGCAAAATGAGATTTTTAGTGAGAAAAACAAACAGAACTCTATGTGCTTAATCTAAATTTCTTGATTTTTCAATTTAAAAAAATAATTAATAAATCACATACTAACACTTCCTTTTTAAACAAAGAATGTATTTTTTATTCCTAAAATCATTCCTTCCTTACTATCAAACAAGGAAGGAGTTTTCCAAGTAAAAAATAATAATTAATAAATCACACACTCAAAAAGGAGTTTTTCAATTAAAAAAAAAAAATTGATAAATCACACACTCAAAAATATTTCATCGTAAAATATTTTCTATTAAACTATTTCAAATTCTTCACCATAAAATATAAAATAATTTATATAATTAAAATTTCATAACTTTTTTTTTTCCCCCTCTCACCATGGCCACTACTACTTAACGTATATATCAAATCTCATTATTTTCATACATAGTAAATGTTAATAGGGTTTTCTTTAAGGTTCAAACTCCCGACTCTTTTTTTTTTTTTTAATTTCTTTAATAATGAAAATACTAAGTGTCATTATGTGTTGCATTTTAATTAATTCATAATTAAATTCATAGAGTTTTATTAAACCTTTATATTATGCCACCGTAATTACGATTTCAAATTACTTCCTTAATTTATGTTTACCATACCAAATTTATTTTCAAAATTGCTTCCCTAAGATTGCATTAATGCATGATTTTGATACATCATTTATACACATATGGAAAATAATTAATACTTTAACTTAAAATTTAAATATTATTGATTCTTTAACATGGTTTGGGTTTTCTCCAATCCTCCATTGGATTGGGGAGGTGTTGTTGGGCCTTGTGGGCTCACTTTTGGGGCCCATTTTGATAATCTGAAGCATTCATATTTTAGAATTCGTGGAGTACATCATCCTTATAAAAAATCAAGTCAATCAGATAATGATAACCATATGTTTGTATTACTTTTGTATGAAAAAAAAAAAAAAAAAAAATAGACACTGAGAAAATAAACAATTCATACAAAATTGATCCAAACATATGATTTCTGTTAACTAATCGACTTGATTTTTTGCAAGGATGACGTACTCAACGAATCATAAAATGTGAACGCTTTGGATCATCAAAATGGGACCCAAAAATTGGCACATTGAATATTTAATCCGATATTATAACCCCTAAATTAGCTCATACAGGTCACGAATCAATAAATTATTATATAGTTTGTTAGGTTTTTATTCTTGGTAATCCCGTTTGACAAAACTCCTTTAAGTTGTATTTGTTTTCACACTTTTTATTTCAGTGAGATTATGAGTTTTTAGATGCGAATCCAACTCGAATTGTGCCTTCCAGAGAAGTTTTGTGATGTTAATTCTTTCAAGATTGCCACTTCGCTGATTATGACGGGGATCGAGCTGCCTAGTTAGCTCGCGGGGGTCCAGGGGGCAGTGCCCCTTGGCAGGTCCGGGGTAGCGCCCAAGCGAGGTCGAGGGGCAGCGCCTCCGAAGCAAAATGCAAAAGTGCATTCAAAGTTGCTTGTTCGCTCGAGCAGACATTCCCCCGCTCGAGCGGAGAATGCTGAGTTCCAGAAGTTTGGTGAGTCTGCAAATATACTGTAATCTATGTTTTCACGCTCGAGCGTCCATTCCTAGCTCGAGCGTACGTCCTAGTTTGGAACACGTCATATAGTGTCCCCGCTCGAGCGTCCATTCCCACGCTCGAGCGGACCTCGCGATTTCAGATTCTATAAATTCGCAAATTGCTCCAAATCTAGGATTACGCCTCCAGATCTTCTTCTTGGGTTCTAGGTTATATCTGGGGCTATTTTGCTAGTTTTCTTTAATGTTTCATTGAGTATTCAACTCATGGTTTAAGGAGGATACATCAAAGGATTGTTTGTTCGTTCTATACAAAAGAGTGAGTTGTTCTTCGGTGGATTCTGAAGAATTTGAGCTTAAAGCTTTGGTGGATTCTGGAGTGGCTCATCGTCAAGACAATTCCGAGGTGAAGACGGGGCTGGAAGAGGCACATAGGGGTTGGTTCAATTCGGGCGTGGATTCGCTAGGTAATTGAGAGTATACCTGTGTAATTCCTTTATATCTTCTTAGTGGATTGTTTTGTGGCTGTTGCCTGTGGTTTTTTTTATCACAATTGGAAGTGCTCCAATTGTGGTTTTTTCACGTTAAAATCATTGTGTTGATTTGTCTTGATTGTTTGATTAGGATTGTTTTATTGCTTAAAATTGATAGATAATCAGAAATCAATATCTAGCGGATTTCTAGATTTATTCAATTGGTATAAAAGCAGGTCGCTCTTTTGTTTTTTAAAACTTTTGAGCGAGATCTTGTTTGATTTGTGATAATGGATTCAATTCGTGAGGGAATTTCTATGGTTTGACCACCCCTACTTGACAGATCCAATTATTCGTTTTGGAAAGCTCGGATGAGATCGTTTTTAAAATCTATTGATGAAAAAGTTTGGCAATCTGTCATGTATGGGTAGACTGAATCGACGATTACCGTTGATGGAGTAACTTTTCCCAAACCAATTGATAAGTGGGACACAATTGATTACCAAAATAGTAGCTGGAATAGTAAAGCTATCAATTCTCTCTTTTGCGCTGTCACACCTGAAGAGTTTAGTCGAATTTGAAATTGTGAAGTCGCAAAAGAGGCTTAGGATATCTTACAAACTATTCATGAGGGCACTCCTTCTGTTAAACGCTCAAAACTTCAAAGGCTCACGTCTAGTTTCGAAAACCTTTCAATGAAAGATAGTGAGACCTTTGATGAATTTTATGCAAAGTTGAGTGACATTGTAAATTCCAGCTTCAATTTAGGTGAAAAAATACCGGAATCCAAGATTGTAGGAAAAATTTTGAGGTCCTTGCTCGATCGGTTCCAACCAAAAGTTACGGCTATTGAGGAGGCTCAAGATGTTGACAACCTCAAGCTGGATCATCCGGTTGGAAATCTCCAAACTTATGAGGCACATAGGAATTTCAAAAAGAAACAAAAAGATACTATTGCTCTTAGTAGTGCCTATAGAGTTGGAGAAGATTCTGATGAGGATTGTGAGATAGATTCCAAGATTACGGATGCTTTTGTAAAACAATTTAAAAAATCTTTTCTGAAAAAGAATCCTAAACTTTTGGAATCTACTCAAACTCATAAATCTAAGGCAAAGATAAACTCAAAATTAATTCTATAGCCAAGAAGGAAAAAGGAAAGATACAAGGGAACTCTGAAAGAGTCCAATGCTATGAATGCCAAGGATTTGGCCACTTTGCTCAAGAATGCCCCACTCGGTTGAGGAAGAAGAAAGCCCTTACTATCACTTGGGATGATGAATCAGAATCTGATAAAGATGAAAGTGACAACGAAAATCAAGGCGAAGAGGGTCACAAACAATTCCTTACCTTCATGGCAGCTTCTGAAACTGATGGACGAATAGAGTATTCGAAGAGCCCGATTGAGAATGCCATTGATGATGAATCCTCGGGGAGTGAAGATGAAGAACTTCAACAAGCATATCGAAAGTTGTATAAGGAATCTCTTAACTTATCCAAATTGAATGACCAACTCACTATAAAACTCAAAGCATGTGAAAGTGAGAATGTCAAATTAAAGAAAGAGATTTCCGAGGCTAGGAATGATGCCCTTAAGATTTCTAATGATCGACAAGCTCTTTTTGCAAAACTCTTGACTTATGAGACAGAGATGAATGAGCTACAGCAAATCTATGCAACATATGAAGAAAAGATTGAAACTCTCAAGATGTCTCAAGTTGCTTTGGAAGAACTAATGATCAAGAAAGAGGAAGAACTCAAGTGTATTATGGCTACCATTGGTCTTTGGAACAGAGGATCAAAGACTTTGGACAATATCATTGGGTCTCAACAAATTTGTTCTTACAAGAGTGGCATTGGCTTTGGTGGTAAGAAAGAGCAAAAACCGAGTGCTTCCACATCTCATGATACAAGAACTCAAGGAAAGGGAGAACAAAAAATTCAACATGAAGATGGACTTTTCAAACTTCCTAGAGTTGGTAAGGCCAAAGAAAAGAATGTACACTCTGTTTTTATTTGTCATTATTGTGGTATGCATGGTCATACTTGCCCTTTTTGTTATGAGTTGCATAGGAGAGTGTCTCATAGAGATGAAAGAAATTCCAACATCTCGTGGGGTAGAAGACACTTCTTTGGTGATAATGAGGTTAAGGGTCATATTAGACCTCGCTATTTTGATCAGCTTGAGACCAAACATGAATAGAGGCTGTGTTTGACTAGACCTTGGAATATGAAGTTGGAAACCAAGTCGAGACGGGTTCCCATTGAAAGGGAAGGGAACCACAACGTCAAGACACCACTCAAGAACCGCAATTCTCTCAACTTTGTTATACTAAAGCGGTTTGGGTAAGAAAACTTAACTTGTGTTAATTTTTTATTTGTTTTAGTTTTTGGGTTTCTGTGTGTTTTTTTTAATTTTTGAGTCATTAAATGTGTGCCTGTTCGTTTTTTTGTCTTACTTTGTTTAGGAAAAAAAAAATCCAAAAAGTTTTTCTTTGTATGGTTTTGCAAGCTTGAAATCTTTGAGTGATCCTTGGTGCATATTGGAATTAATGAGAATATCCATTACATGTAATATGTGTGTGCTTTCTGTGGTCATTACTCATTTCAGAGTGTGTGTTTTTTTGATTAGTATGTCTCATTTTGTACACACTCTTGGATTAGCAAATATCAGAGTCTTCTGCCTTAGTGATTTTTTTTTACTATGGACTTCTGGCATTGTATTTCTTGTTTTTCTAGAGGAATTGACCTATACTAGCATATCATGGGTGATGTTGAGTCTCTTAAACCACCTTTGATCTTTTTGCATCTCCACGGCTTTCCCCTCTATTCTTTGTAGTCCAGCCATGAGGAAAAGGCTACCTCAGAGTCACCAACCAGGCTATCCTTATTTTATCCATGCTTCTCTAGTTCGGTTTCCATACTCTTGAGCGTGTCAGCCGCCTATGAGTATGCAAAAGAAAGAAAAAATGTGCAAAAGAAAGAAAAGAAAAAAATGTACAAAAGAAAGAAAAGAAAGATGTGCAAAAGAAAGAAAAAAAAATGTGCAAAAGAAAGAAAAGAAAAAGATGTGAGAAAAAGTAGAGGAAAAAATAAAGGATTCATTGATTGAGGGGGAGCCTCCGCCTTTACTCACCAAATACCCCTTGATTCCTAGTGGTTTGACTTTCCTTAGTTGTGCTTAGATTCTCTTGTCGGAGGTCCAGCTTTCATATCACTACTAGGATTTGAATCTAGTGTTTGTCGAACCCCAAGAGTCACACACACACTTTTCTCATGGGATCTATGCCTTTCACATAATGTATTACTTTCGTTTATGAGGAATCTTCTAGAGGCTGTGCACATTGTGTTTTCAAGTAATTGTGCTTCTTTGATAGTCTTGTGTGTTTTAAGGTACTAATCTGAAATTCCTTGCTTGTTCTACCATATTATTTTTGTCATTTTCTTCCTGTTCACTGTTTTCAATGTTTGTGGTTGTTTTTCGTGAGGGGGAATTTGTTTTATCATTGGAAGAGCTTGTTAACATGAACTCTTTGAATTGTTTTGGTAAGGGAGATTGGCCTTAGTTGTGTCATGTTGCTATGCACTGCTTCTTTCTTGTTTCTTTCTTGCATGCTCCTGATATTTACATCATCATCTCATTGCTTGTGTGGTTTTATGATCTTGCTTTAGTTGATTGAGCTTCCTTTGTCAATTTGTGACAAACAGGGGGAGAAATGTTGGCAGGTGCATGTGTCGGGTGCATGTGTCTTAGGATTTCATGGCGGGTGCATTTGTGTTGGGATTGTCATCTATTCATTCTATATGTTCTTAAAATCTCCAACTTATATGTATTCATATTTTCATCTCATGCTTCAAGATAATTTTGTCATATGTTTACTGCTTTTGTATATACTCTTGTGGCACTAATAGTTGTTTTGGAGATTGTGACACTAATAGCTGTTTTGCAGATCATGACCTTGAGAAAGAAGTTTGCGTTTGTTGGCTGTAATGGGTTGGGGTGATTAGGATTTTATTTGTTAGGTGTGTTTTGTCACGGCATTGCCAAAAGGGGAGATTGTTAGGTTTTTATTCTTGGCAATCCCGTTTGACAAAACTCCTTTAAGTTGTATTTGTTTTCACACTTTTTATTTCAGTGAGATTATGAGTTTTTAGATGCGAATCCAACCCGAATTGTGCCTTGCAGAGAAGTTTTGTGATGTTAATTCTTTCAAGATTGCCACTTCGCTGATTATGATGGGGATCGAGCTGCCCGGTTAACTCGCGGGGGTCCAGGGAGCAGCGCCCCTTGGCGGGTCTGGGGCAGCGCCCGAGCGGGGTCGAGGGGCAGCGCCCCCGAAGCAAAATGCAAAAGTGCATTCAAAGTTGCTTGTTCGCTCGATGGGAGAATGCTGAGTTCTAGAAGTTTGGTGAGTCTGCAAATATACTGTGATCCGTGTTTTCACGCTCGAGCGTCCATTTCCCAGCTCGAGTGTACGTTCTGGTTTGGAACATGTCATATGGTGTCCCCACTCGAGCGTCCATTCCCACGCTCGAGCGGACCTCGCGATTTCAGATTCTATAAATTTGCAAATTGCTCCAAATCTAGGATTACGCCTCCAGATCTTCTTCTTGGGTTCTAGGTTATATCTGGGGCTATTTTGTTAGTTTTCTTTGATGTTTCATTGAGTATTCAACTCATGGTTTAAGGAGGATACATCAAAGGATTGTTTGTTCATTCTATACAAAAGAGTGAGTTGTTCTTTGGTGGATTCTGAAGAATTTGAGCCTGAAGCTTTGGTGGACTCTGGAGTGGCTCATCGTCAAGACAATTCCGAGGTGAAGACGGGGCTGGAAGAGGCACATAGGGGTTGGTTCAATTCGGGTGTGGATTCGCTAGGTAATTGAGAGTATACCTGTGTAATTCCTTTATATCTTCTTAGTGGATTGTTTTGTGGCTATTGCCCGTGGTTTTTTTTTATCACAATTGGAGGTGCTCCAATTGTGATTTTTCCACGTTAAAATCGTTGTGTTCATTTGTCTTGATTGTTTGATTGGGATTATTTTATTGCTTAAAATTGATACATAATCACAAATCAATAGCTAGCGGATTTCTAGATTTATTCATAGTTTATACATAATGTTTAAATTTATTATTATCAAATATTTTTACTAAGATTGAAGCTAAAGTATGACATAATTTAAGACAGCTCTATCTTAAATAATTTTTTAATATATGAATATATGTGACAATTTAATTCATAGTGTTAACATAAATATATAATTTTTTACCTAAGTTCAAATTTTTTAATAGATATGCATAAAATATGTTCATATTTCTTATTTAAAAAATAAAAAACACTTATAGATATTTATTTACCTATTTAATAAATAAATAGGTCAAATGATTCATAAGTTGGGGTATAGACCAAAACAATTTTTAATGATTAGGTGAAGGTTACATTGGCATAAATATACAAGTCATTTATGTGTAACTCTGATAAAAATGAATAAAATTTAATTGATTATAAGTAATTTTTACTAATAAATTTTATATTATTATTTAATTTTAAAACTAATTTTTGATTATTTATTTATACTCATGCATAGCACTACGAAGACCACTTTACCGACTCTTAACACAAAATAAAAATAAAACTAACTAAAATTTTAAAAAGAAAAGTGATGTTTTATTTTTTATTTAGTAGCTTCAGAATACAAAAATTACTAAAATTTATAGGTTATTGACACAAAACAAAATTAAAATGAAACTGACTAAGATTTTAAAAACAAAAGTGATGCTATTTTTTTTATTTATTTATTTAGTAGCTTCAAAATACAAAAACTGTTAAAATTTATAGGTTATTGACAAAAAAAAAAATAAAATTTAAGAAATAAAAAGGTTATCCCTTGATTTTTTTTTTTAATTAGGTAGTTTTAGAATACAAAAATTGTTAAAAATTATTAGTAGTAGACACAAAATAGAGTTAAAATTTTTAAAATAAGATATCATAAATGCTTATTTTTTAACTACACAAAATTTAAATTTTTAAAAATTATAGTTGTCGTTTAATTCTTATATAATTTTTAACTTACTACATCTCAGTTCTTATTTTTGAGATTTTTTTTTTTTACAAATTTTAAAAAATTATAGGTAACATTTCACTCATATCCAATTTTTAAACTACTACCATGTTATGTGCTTCTAGTATTAGAGTTATATTAGATTTTTTTTTTTTTCAAGTTTATCTTATTTTATTTTTGAATTTTTAAATTTCAACTTGATTTCTTTTTTTCAATTTTCATTTGATATTTACTGAATTTCTCTCTACCTCATTTTTCTATAATTTACTTAATTTTCTCTTTTTACATTCTTATAGTTCATCCTCAACTTGATTTTTTTTTATTTTTTTATTTTTATCTTTATCTTATATTTATAGCATCTACTCTCACTCTTGATTTTCAATTGAGCTTATTCCTTTTTTGAAGATTTATCTAATTTTCTCTTTCTTTATTCATCTTCAAATTTAAACTTTTTTTTTTTTAATCTTTATCTTATATTTATGGAATTTCACTTTTACCCTCCCTTTTCAATTAAGTTTATTTCAAAAAAATTAATTAGTCATGCATATCTATATAAACATAGTAAAATTACTTAAATCTATTATTTAAATACCCATCTAAATTAATATCATAGTATTTAGTTAATTTTTAACATGTTTAGTATTGTTTATCACAATTTATTACTTGCTCGTGTATAGTACGGGTTTTACACTAGTCTTTATCTAAATTTATAATCTAAAACACAATAAGATAATCTTAGCATAGCAATTAAGAAGCCCATATTCAACATATGAGTGAGATATGTTTTATTATTGTTAATGTCCACCATGCTTGACAGCATCTATAAATCTATTGAGAGTTTCTAATCAGAACTGAATTCTCTTATAGTTTTAACATGGTATGAGAGCGAGATTGATTGCAAATGGATTTGAGTTGAGTTTTTTTAATCAACATTTAGGATTTGATATATATATATATATATATATGTATATAATTGAGTCTTTATTTTTTCCCAATTTCTGCGAGTTAAGAGTATATGATCGGATGGTCCAAAAGAAAAAGAAGAAAACAAAAATTGAGTTTTTTACGGTGAAGGTTAAAAGTTGTTGTCTGATACTCTCTACATGCGTGTGTCTACAAAAACATAAGGATTTGACCCGTTGAACAAGTGTTTCTCTAGATTCATATGGATTTGACTCGTTCAGAAGATTGTGATAAAAAAATTGGTTTGCATTGACTGGAACACAAGACAAGAGTGTCTTGAAAAGTGTGAAGCCCAAAGAGCTAGACAATAGCTAATCATCGAAGTGTGTTTTTGGATGCAGTGCAAGACCATAATGGAGAACAGACAAATTGAAGTGGTGATTTCATTCAAAGTTGTAATCAACAAAATTCTTGAAAAATTGTTGAGAGAGAAAGCTTGAGCAAAATCGAAGATGTAAAGTGAAAAGACAGAAGGAGAGAAAGTATTTTTGTTAAAACACGAAAGGGCGGCAAAACCGCAATGAATGTGCCTTGGACAACGTGCCTATTAGGCGGCACGCATAAAAGCGATGCGACCTGATGGCGCGTGTCAAGTACGGATCAAATGAGCAAAGGACACGTGGATAAAACGGTTGAGAAAACCATGCGTGACAGCTCATACGCAGATGAAACTCTTGGAGTTCTTGATTTAATGAAGTAAGGACCTCGGCCAGGGGAATGGTCCTAGTTAGGGAATGGTCCTGGTTAAGGAACTTGGAGAACTTGGTTCTTGGTCATTAAAAAAGTAGACTGCAGAGTCTTGGTCATATGAAGCCGACTTGTGATGATCTTGATCATGAAGGATGGAGTAAGTCCTAGTCGATGTGCTATATGGACAAACGGTATAGGTTTCATCACCTCAGGATGCCGAGGTAATAGAACCTAAGGGGTAGTTGTGGGGGCATATTTTGTGAATAACAACACGTAGCCAAGGTGACACCAAAGTGTCAGCCGAGGTGCCACGTGTCTTGGTCATGGCGTCGAGGTGATCTCGGCTAGGCCGAGGTTATCTGCGGAGATAGTGGAATCCGAGATGAACGGATAAGGGACAAGAGTCCTAAATAAGGGAGGACCTCAGTCTGGGTAAAGATAGAGCTCTTAGGGAGTTTATCTCTATCTATTTGGGAGTACCAAATAAGCATTGAGCTAAAGTCCATTGAAGCTGAGCTTCTACAAGGATCAGGTTAGTGCTGGCTATAAAAGTTAAAGCACCCTTGTGGGTCTAAAGTACACTTTTTGTATTCAAACTTGTGAGTTCAGCACTATTTGCTATCTTTGAGAGATAATTGAGTACTGACTTGATCATCGGAGTGCCCCTGGGTGGACGAACCACTGCCGGAGTCTTATCTTTCTATGACAGGTTGTTTGGGCATAATATATTCTGCCTGTGCTCTCCTGCTGAGTTCCCGTTTGGTAGTGTGGTCGGAAATCAGCACCCACAGGATCTCTAGTATTTTTCTAATTTTTTGTTTTGATTTCATAAGAATTTGAAAGGTTTTTTAAACGATGATGATGTGGAGATAGCTAAGTTAAGAGCATCTTCAATTTTTCACTATTGTTAAGAAAATTATTAGATATTTTTAGAATACCACATGTAAATACTCATTCATCAATCACCATGTTTCTTTATGTTTCTCAATCACCTAACACAAAATTATAATACCCTATCTTTTCCACCAATCATAATATCATAGACACCATGTGGCTATGTTCCCCGAGTACCCATTAATCACCTCTAATGTTATTTTAAATTTAAATAATGGTCTTACTAACAAGTGTCCCTAAGGCACAATTAAAAAACAAAATATTAGAAAAACACAATGCATTTTTCAATTGCTTCAATACATTTTTATTGACCTCGATACACTTTTCAATATTTTTACATGTTTTGAAGACATTTTTTACATATTTCCCGACATTAAACAATGCCTATGGGGCACTTGTTAGCATTTGCCTTTAAGTAAAATGTTTGATTTTATATGAATTGTTTTAATTATTTTATTAAATTTTTATCAATTTTTTAAAATAAAAAATCATCTCTTATTTCAAAATTTTCTTTTTATCAAATTTGATGGGGAAAAAAAATCATATTTAAGTTGACGAATGATTTTTTTATTAAATTTAATTTGATGAAAAAATGATTTTTTTTAATATTTTGATGAATATTTGACTTAAATTTTTTATCACTTTTTTTTTTATCAAAATTAAAAGTTGTGACAGATTGGAAACGCTCTATTGAAAATGAGGGAAGTAGGGAGAGTAGGTGATGAATTGAAAAAGAAAGAGTTGAAAAAAAAAATATTAAACTGAAATTATTATTATTATTTTTTATTTTATTTTATTTTATTTTCAATTTGAAATTTCAGACCTTTAACTAGTGATCTGTCACCCCAATAAAAAACAATCTGAAATAGCCCTGTCCCATATATTTTTCCCAATAATCAAAGACTTGTGAATAGAATATGGAGAAGAGTGTTGCTATTAGTACCTCATAAATTATTTTCAATCATTTAATTCTTAATTTTTTTTTATTATACTAATAACCTCAAATAAAATTATTAAAAAGGATATTATTAATTTTGGAAAACCCTATATAGCGATCCCGGTTTTTCCCCTTCAGTTATTGTATTCCGAACTCGAGTTCCATGGTTGGTTGTTGTTGTTTATATCTTGTTTCCATCCTTAAATTCCTTGTATTTGAGTTTTCGGATGTGTTGGGTAAATTTGGAACAGGTTGGTTGTGAGTTGGAATAAATGGTTGCTACCCAGGTTTTGGCTTCTGCGCTCGAGCGAGGCTTTTTGAGCTCGAGCGAGGCCTGGGTATTTGTTTCTTTGCTAGAGCAAAGGTTCTTGTGCTCGAGCGAGGATTGGGAGTCCTCAGGTTTCTTTTCAAACGCAGTTTCCGCTCGAGCGAGCTTTCTTGCGCTCGAGCGAGATTCGTGTTATATGTCTCTTCGCTCGAGCGACGCTTCTTGCGCTCGAGCTAGCGAGCCCTATGTTTTGAGTTCCTTCGCTCGAGCGAGCACCCTTGCGCTCGAGCATGCTTCTGGGTTGCAGACCTGAAGCTTCGCATTGTTCGCTCGAGCGATGCTTCTTGCGCTCGAGCGAGGTTCTTTTGTGTCTGGTCGCTCGAGCGACCACTCCTTCGCTCGAACAAGCCTCGAGTATATCAATTGGCAGCAACATGATCTTCATCACTTTCTTCATCCAAACCCTAATTTCGGCTGTCTCTCTCTCTCAAACACCCCTTCTCTCTACAAATACTCTTCATCTATAGCTCTTCTATTCTTCTTCGTTCGTAAAAAGGGTAGAGTGTCGCGTGGGCTTCGCTTTGATCTGAAGAAATTCAAGTTTGGAGCATCTTGAGTTTTCTCTTCATTCGCCTTTGAGCTTCTTCATTTGAGGTAGGGATAATCTACTCACTTTTATGAGTTTTAACATAAATTTTAGTCGTTTTGTATAAATGGTGAGATTTGGTAAGTTTGGGTAAAGTTAGGGTTTTGACTTGAATTTTCAAGAGAGGGGTTTTCTATCTAGAGCTTCATATGAGTATGAGGGGTCTTGAATTGTGTTGTTTATGTATAATGGGTGAAGTTTGGCCTTGGGTGCAAATTTTGGGAAAAATGGGGAGAATGCCCTAATTTTTTATTAAAGGAACTATTTGTGTAATTAATGAAATTAACTGTGGGATTGTGAAATTGGAGAAAATTATGATTGAATGGTGTAGTTGGATTAATTGATCACTCACCTATGAAAAAGTTGATAAACTATCTGTTAGATAGATTTAATTATCTGTTTAGAAATAACTGTTTTGGGCTATCGGTGGAGAATAGTCTTGATTGTTGTAGACACTACATGATGATTAGGGAAATTGAAACTAATCAATTGAGTTATGTCATTGAATATGACCGAGGAATTAACTCATTGACTATGTGAATTGTTGGGTCATTGTATATGACTATGTGTTTAAATACATTGTATATATATATTGTGTGGGAGGAGATAGGGGATGTACTCCACTTGTTTGGGAAGAGATAGGGGATGGACTCCATTGATAATTAAGTTGGCCGGAGTGTCCAGGGTGAAAGACCCGAAATCTTTTGTATATTTGGGTACCAGTTCCCTCGGACGTAGTTTCGTAAAATGGCAAGATATTGGAAGTGTTGAATGATATTTGTTAATAAAGTGTTGCCATATGAGTTGTAGTCTCATTTTACACTGTTGGATAAATAATGGAAAGTGGAATAATCATGGTGTAATTATTGATTGGTTATGGAAAGGATGTACCTATGTTGTTTGTGTTAAACATTTATCAGATGCTAATGTTTTAGTTAATTCTCATATTATGTTTAGCATATCTCTACTGGGCTTTGGCTCACCCTATATGGGACACCATTTTCAAGTACAGGTGATATGCCGCCTCCAAGGTCTTAGCTTGGAAGGTTTTGGGAGTTGAAGACTCTTTTTGGTTATTTTTATTTTGATGATTTATGTAATTTCCAGCCAAGGGCTTAATATGTAAAGAGTTAGAACTCTCTTTTTTGTTGTAACCAAGTGTTGACTTGGAAAGTTGTGAGCCCGTAGGGCGTTTACTTTTGTTGTCAACATGTAACACTTTTGTAGAAAACACTCCTGATGAATGAAAATATTTTATTTTCCTATATCTATGGATATTATGAATAAATGATTTATGCATTTATTTTGAGGGCGTTACACCATATCTCACAATTAAACCTACACATCCACTACATCATGAATTAGGGTTTATGAGAGCACCCACCTCCATTTTGCACCTCCAACTTTCTTCGAAGAGTTTTGTACGCAAAGTCATCCAGCACATTCTCATCATCACAGGTTACGAGGTTGAGATTCTTCAGCCACTCGCACATAATTGCTGATGTTAGTCTCTAGTTCTCAGCATTGCTTAACAAAGCTTGAATGATTATTAACCTTCTGCGGAGGGTCTCGAGATCTTTCTGGAAACCCCACGCCTGTTTGATCTGTTCAATTGCTAGTGGAATCAAGGGATTCAGGATCACTTGAGTAGTAGAGATGAGAACAGAGACAGACATCTCTGATCTTTCTTTTCCTTACAATTCCGAAAAGAAAACTTGGATTGGATTGGAAACAATCACTAGAGAATACAAAACAGACTTTTGTGTTGAAGCTGGAAGGTGTTGGGAAGCTTTAAGCTACCGTTTCTCAAATAATTGAGATGGGAACATGTGGGTGCTATTTCTCTATAGAGCGGTGTTATTAGCTTCCTAAATTATTTTGGACTTTTATTTTTTTAGCCTCTACTTATAAATTTGGAAATCTTTAAAATTTATTTTCCTCTTCAAATAATATCAAAATTATTTTTGTGAAAAACATTTTACTCATTGAATGCATACCTCCACACCCCAAAAAAACCCTTATTCCAAAAAATCCTAACAAAACTCACCAAGAAGAAGAAGAGCCAATGTGATTACTGTCTCTGTTGCCTCATCCACCATTGTCACAGTGGGTATGCTCTCTCTCTCTCTCTCTCTCTCTCTCTCTCTCTCTCTCTGTATATATATACATAATTTCTTAATTTTCTCGTAATAATTTTTTCTCTTGCAGGAAAAAATTATAATAATTGGTTTTGTTAGTTTTGTTGGTAGATATTATAAAATTGTGAGTTCAGTAGAGAACTACGTAGCAATATTATTAAAGCTACGCGATGAAGGAATAACTTTTGAATCTGATAATGGATTTGGGCCACTTCCGATAACTTCTGCAAGTGTTAAATTTTTTTACCATTCAATGTGCTAAGAAATTTCCATGTTTGGGCCTGTATTTCCGAACTTGAAAAAATGAAAACTTTTACAAGCGTTAACAATTTTGACCGTTCAATATGTTAAGAAATTTTCATGTTCGGACCTGCATTCTTGAAAATTACCTATTTGTTCGGGAATGCCTTCCTGAACAAATAAGTAATGTTCAGGCTTGTAGTCCCAAACTTGAAAAAATGAAAACTTCTGCAAGTATTAACAATTTTGACTGTTCAATGTGTTAAGAAATTTCTATGTTCGGACTTGCAGTCTTGAACATTACTTATTTGTTCAAGAATGCCTTCCCGAACAAATAAACAACGTTCGGGCCTGTGTTCCCGAATTTCAGTCATATGTTCGAGAGTTGAGTCTCGAAAAAATGACAAACAAATTTTATTATTTTGTCATTTTTTTTCAAGAAAGTTACCCTTACAAGGCCTATCTTCACTGAGCTCAGAACAACATCAAAGTTATGAACCTCCTTTAAGCTTTTATTGTTGTACTCCTCTCGTGTTATGGAGTCATGGTTACCAGAAAAACTTCCACTCACTATCATTGCCAGAGAAATGCAGGTAGTCAAATGGTTGTCACTATTACTGCTAGAATATTGCTGCCAAAGGGTTTTCAAGGTTTTGAGGATGGGTAGGTTTTGAAGGTAGAATTTGGGAAAGATGGATGAGTGGTGA